>JASDQU011375491.1:10379-24563 GCA_032191745.1 Picea mariana | reverse complement strand
TTTCTTTCATTCTTTCTTCTGCTTTTCGCATGCCAGCATTCTCCCTAATTTTCTGAACTGGCTCTTTGCATGCCTCCTCTACGCATGCCACATCATGCAACACTGTGGTTTCCTATCTTAACTACCAGTCTAAATTTAGACTGAAAGTCCTTCCACTGTCCAGGGTGATTAGAGACACCCAACTGGCAAAATCTTCTAGACTTGTCAAAAACAGATGAAGGACCCCCGCCAAACTCTGGATTTAGCAATGTTAAGTTCCGTTGATTATGCATTATAGTCGTTTGATGCTGGCCACACCAATCGCATTGTGAACGGCATCATTCATGTGTTTCTTACAGAGAAACGATTGGTAACCCAAGGGCGTTGTGTTTTGATCAGCAAAGATCCAGCGCTATTTCAGCATAGTTTTTCAGCACTGTGTTTCAGCCTAGCGCTGTGTTTCAGCATATGTAACATTACTTTGTTTCAGTTGTTACAGCACTGTGTTTCAGCATAAGTTCTAGCTCTGTTTTATCATTGTGTTTCTGCATCTGTGTTTCAGCATCTGTGTTCCAGCATCTATGTTCCAGCATTTGTGTTTCAGCATTTGTGTTTCAGCATCTGTGATTCAGCTTCTGTGTTCCAGCTTTGTTTCAGCACTGTGTTTCAGCTTATGTTTTCCAGCATCTCTTGTGCGTGCTTTATAACCAACTGATTGCCATCAATGACAACCTTGACCATCTGACCGATTTCCATCAATGACAACCTTGACCATCTGCGTCATCTCTGCTATAGCCATATTTCCAACCTTGACCATCTGCGTCATCTCTGCTATAGCCATATTTCCAACCTTGACCATCTGCGTCATCTCTGCTATAGCCATATTTCCAACAGAGAACCAATGTGCCATAGTGGTGGTCTAGATTGATATGGACACACACGAGTAGTTACGGGAGTGAACTGCCACCTAGTCTAGTCTCTCAAGCAGTTACGGGAGTGAACTGCCACCTAGTCTAGTCTCTCAGGCAGTTACGAGAGTGAACTGCCACCTAGCTGAGTTAACTAGTCAACTAGTCTTCACTTAACTGACTGAACAAAGTGTAGTGAGGAGTAGATCAAGGAATCAACGGTAATGTGCTAGTCTGGTGATGATCCCAATGTTTCATGGTGACAAAACTAATGCAGCATCTAGACTCAACTCAACTAGTCAAACTGAAGTGTCAACTGAAAGAGAATATTATTATTCTCCAAGTGGAATATTCTCCCCTAAAATATAGAAAACTGAATAATGACTAATTATGACTAATAAATAAGGAAAAACCTTAGGAAAAAGAAATCCTAGGTGTGTGTGAAGTAACTCCAACATAAATTTGTATTTTGATTAATGAGTTTTCTCTTAAATTTTATTGTTGAGTTAGATATTTGACATTCTAGTTTTTAACTAATGTTTCGAGGCTAGAAGAAATAAGAGATATTGTATGGTTCAACTTCCCTAATAGTTGGTGTTGTAGAGACTACAAATTGTTACAACTAGCTTATAATATTCTTAAGATGAAGATAACGCAAATTTAGATCATGTTTAGAAATTTGAATGGATTAATTATGGTACTCTTACTTGGAAAATATTTTGAGAGAAAAGGCTTTCAAAGTTCTAGTAATAGTTGTGGTTCGATGTGGTTTTCTAACTCTTCCTATACATATGAATTTAAAGTAATTTTTTGAGTGATGGGTATTGATGTCCACTTGGGTTTTTTTAAATCTTGTATCTCGGTAGGAATAAATTTGTATTATGGTTAATGAGTTTTATTTTAAATTTTATTTGAGATAGACATTTGACATTTTAGTTTTTAACTGGTGTTATGAGGATAGAAGAAATAAGAGATCTTGTATATTTCAAATTACATAATAGTTGGTATTGTAGAGACTAACAATTGTTGCAGCTAGGTTATAATCCTCTTAAGATGAAGATAAGTCTAATTTAGATAATGATTTTTTTTAACAGTAAACGGTTGGTGTTTTATATTAAAAAGGAGATTTGTGTTACAGCACATTACAAAGAGGTAAAAAATTTGATTATGTAAACCGAGTCCAGAATGTCAACTGGTAAGAATGATGTACCCTAACAGAGAAATTAAAAATGGTTCAAAAAGAACTTCTAAGTTGCCATGTAAAAATGGCTACAAACGATGCTAATATAAACAAAAATTTATAGGTCGTCTAAGGGTTAACCTGTTGGGAAAGAGTTCGAAAAATTGGATGACTTATGGTCCTGACTTCGTGTTATCATTGG
Organism: Picea mariana; assembly: GCA_032191745.1. Lineage (NCBI taxonomy): Eukaryota > Viridiplantae > Streptophyta > Pinopsida > Pinales > Pinaceae > Picea > Picea mariana. The sequence goes on along the minus strand of JASDQU011375491.1, from coordinate 22,294 downwards.
TTGAGATGTGGCATATGATGTCTTATTCTTTCTTACAATTGTCCAACCTTCATTTTCATTTGTTGAGGTACTTGTGATACATGGATTTTATGGATTGTTTTGATCTAGAGCTTCTTCTTTTTTCTTCATCCAACACCCCAGCATCATCAGTCAAATCTGCCCAGTTATTTGATAGTCAAGTTCCCTCATCTGAAGATTGAGGGGAAGAAACCTCTTTCGTTGACTTCTGATATGGATTTGGAGACATTTTTTCGTTGGCTTTAGGGGGATTTGAGATAACCTGATGGTCATTATTTGATCCCACACACCAAGTGGATTTTCGAGGCTTTTGGTTCTTATTGGGCCCTTTGGGACAATGAGATGCAAGATGTCCTATTTCAAAACAAGATCTGCAACGTAGGGAAATTATATCATAGTCTAGTTTCTAATACCAAGAATAATTTTTATCAGCAAGAATAACTTCGGTTGGGAATCCTTTACTGAAGTCAATTTCCACACAGATGTGTGAAAAGGTGGAGGTGTTGTGCCTTGAAGTTTCACAACTTTCAAAGTGTAACTTTCCCAAAGCTGAACCAATGGGTTCAAGTGAGTGTAAGACCCAGAAATGCAAAGGGAGGTTGGTAAGCCTCACCCAAATAGAAGCTGAGGAGAGAATGTCAGTAGTTGGATTGAAAGAAGGAGTCTAGGGTTTCATGCACAAACTTGAGTTTCCCAAAAACCATGGACCTGAGCTGAGAATCAGATCACAATCTTCCTCAATCTCGAACTCAACAATGAAGAAACATTTAGCGTAGGTGTTAGCACTAGAAGTCACCTTCAGATTGCATTGAAGGTAAGCCCAGTACCCATCAATTTATATGTCACAATGAATGAATTTAAAGGGGTCAAATGGGCACAAACTCAATACAATATCGTTTTAACTCATAAAATTGGACCAACATGCACAAGAACTTGAGATTTTGATCAACTTCAGTCAGTAAGTTGTAGTAAGGGTGAATAGGAGGAAGAATAGGTGAGGAGAATGTAGAGGTCTTCTCTGGACATCAGGTCTTCTGGCAGCCTAAGGAGGAAAAACTTCAAATACAATATCCTCTTGGGTTGAGAGTTTCAGGAAACTAAAGAACGTTATAACAGGGCTGTAATAAAACATCCATCACAATGAAACTATAACAGTCCACTTGAATCATTCAAACATGGACACTTCAGTATCAAAAGAAAATAAGACGGAGAGGAAAGATGACTTTCATTAAACAAGAAGTCTCAAATCAAGCTACACAAATAGAAAACCAAATCTTCATCAAAACTTTACAATACGGGAGCCTGGCTCAACCATCAACCTTAACAAAATATCAAAATTACATATTTATACTCAGCACTGACTAAAACCACTAGAAGAGCGGTTGAATCAGGCATTGAAGGCTTTGCATTCTGAGTCTATTATGTAGACTGTGCATGCAGTCTCCTATCAGATGCGAGCTCTTACATCTAAACCTTCTCTATTAGACTACGCATGTAGTTCTCTGTTGGACGCAAGCTCAGACAGTCTAAAAGTCCTTTTTGATATTTCCATTTATGGGGGGAGATGATGTTTCAACCACCTCCCCCTACTTCATTAACTATCTTAATCAAGAACAGGACATGGCCTGAGTCAACGGGGCTCCTGGAAAACGTTTTGGTCACACTCTAAACCTCTTCCACTTGGATATTCATTGGACATTTGTAGGGAACATTGGCAGGCGGACATGGACGCTGACAATGCGGAGATGGAGAGAATCTTGGAGCACATTCGCAGGCTACAATGGGTGAATGGTGTCCATGTGGAAGGCTACGATTGGCAGTGATTGGGAATGCGTGAGTGTTAGTATGTGGGAGTTACGGTGTACAGACACGGGGGATGTGGCAAAGGGAAAGGACACAGAGGCAGAGGGGTGTGATTGGTCAGGGGGGGACACGACAAGATGATGGAGGTGAGATGGAGGATGAGTGGGGGACACATGTCGGGATGTGAGAGGGAGAGATGTGACAGCGGAAAGGGGACAGGCACGCGGGTGATGTGAGTGGAGGATAGGTGTCGGAGGGAGCGAGGGTGGTATAGGAAGGCGGTAAGGTGGTTAGCTCGGAGGGGGGGTAGTTGGTAAGCAGTAAAGCACGTGGGGGTCCAAGTTACTGAGGAGGTGACACGATAGTGGGGGNAAAAAAACACCAACTCGGATGCCCCCCCCCCTCGTTAAAGGCAGAAGTTCGGGGGGGTCTGATATTGGATTAGGACCGTGGATCTGAGCACGCCACACTCAGCCGCTTATATCTGCGTGCTTCTTAGAACAACGCACCAAATTGTAAAATCGTCAATGAACTTAGGATAAAAATATAAGGTAGGTTGCGCAATAACCCCCTTTTCTACATTTTTTCATGAAGGTGTTATTTCCTAAGGGAAAAATACCCTTCTATCAAAAATATGTGCTAACATTAGACTCCATGGGGGATAGAGACCTCCCTGCGAGGCTCTAAGAACTTCAGTAGTTTTAGTGCCTTAGTGTTGGGTTGTGGAGACAACCATTAAAAAAAAAGCAGAATGATATTTACAATGGCATGAAGAAGCCACTCATGGCTCAAGCAAAGAACTTTTTCAGAAAATGCCCATTTATAAGGCCACCAAAAACTTTAGCTCCCTCCAAATTCTGCAACATGTAAGTGTTATTTGAAAACACCTCAAAAACTTTGAAGGGGCCAATCCACAATGCTTCAAATTTACCATGATTTCCTTTGTCCTTCTTGGGCGCATCCCATTTGAGTACTAGATCTCCCAGATGGAAATCCTCTCTACTTACCTTCATGTCAAAGGCCTACTTGATCTTCTGTTGATGATCATGTGGTTTTCCTAGTATATGTTCTCTAGTCTGTTGTACTTCTACAAGCTGTTGTATTCTTCTTATCATATCAGCAGGTTCTCCTTAGTAGTTTTGGAAGAATTTTTCCACAGGCAAGGCAATATGAGAAGGGAAAATGGCCTCAATTCCATACACAAGCTGAAAAGGAGAGACACCAAGAGACCTTTTTGTTGTCACTCTATCAACCCACAAAGCAAATTTGAGCTTTGAATCCCATGTTTTCTTATTGTCCTCTAACAATCTTTTAATGATCTTTATAAGGCTCTTGTTAGAAGACTTTGCCAGTCCATTCCCTTGAGGGTATTAAGGAGTAGAGTGAATCAATGTGATTCCAAATTGCTCACAGAACTAGATCAATGGTTCAGCCTCGAAATATGCAGCATTATCAATGACGATTATGTTTGGACAACCAAATCTTTCCATAATATCCTCAAGAAAACCAATGATTGCCTTGTGAGAAGCACTCCTTGTGGGGATGGCTTCTATCCACTTGGTAAAGTAATTTGTGGCAGTCAAGATCCACATGTGTTGACCACTGGAAGAAGGATGAATTTCCCCAATAAAATCCAAGCCCCACTGTTGAAAGGGTCTTGAAGCTACCACAGGCTTCAATGGAAAAGACTTGAGTTGTTTCTTTCCAGAGAATTTTTTACACTTAACACAAGCTTTGATCTTTGCGCAGACATCGATGAATAGACTAGGCCAGAAATACCCATCCCTGAGAATCTTACAGGTTGTAGTTCTCCAGAAGTCATGTCCCCCACGTAGATTGTCATGAAAATCAAACATAATCTTTTGGGCATCATGTGGGTCTAAACATCTCAAAAGTACTCCCAGAGGGTCTTTCCAGTATAAGACTTGATCAATAAGGAAGTATTTAATTGCTTTAAGATTTAATGCTCTCACCTTTATTTTCCCCATACCATCAAAAGGCCGCAACTTTTGCAGAAAAAATATAATGTCCTTGTACCAAGCACATTCTGCCAATGTGAGGCTAACTTGAGAATATTTATCATATAACTCAACTTGTTGATTTCCTGAGCAAGCGTTGATGAAATTAACCCCCAAAGCTTTGCAATTAGATTTAGCCAGCATTCTAGCTAAACCTTGGTCTTTAACCAATTTGGTGGGCTTTATTTCAAGATCAAATTCAAGGATTTTGGCAATCCACTTGCTCCTTCTTCCATCTATGTCAGGTTGAATGAGAATATTCTTCACAGAAGCTGAAGGGACATATCAAATGACCTTTGAATCCAGAACATAGACCCTGAAATCCTTGAGATATTTAACCAAAGCATAGGCCTTCTTTTCCATGATATCATATTTCATCTATGCATCTCTCAATGCCCTACTGAAAAAGGAAATGGCTTGCTCTAACCCTTCAACATTCTTCTACAATAAAATAGTTGCTACTGTATCAAATGAAGAAAAAGAAAAAATATGAAAATCCTTGGAGTAATTAGGATTGATGAGCACATACGCTTTATTCGAGGCTTTCTTAATTTGATCGAAAGAATCATGAGATTGAGCAGTCCATTTGATTTCATTCCCTTTCCTCAACATGGTTTTAATATGCTTTACCAGTTCAACAAAATTAGAAACAAACCTTCTCAGAAAATTAATTTTCCCCAAGAAAGAATGAACTTCTTTCTTGGATCTAGGGAGTGACAAGGTTTGGATAGTTTCCACCCTACTGGGATCTATCCTTACCCCTTCAACCGATACTATGTGCCCCAGCAACTTTCCCTCCTTCATGGAAAACAGTGACTTTTGGGGATTTAGAGAGAGACCAAATTTTCTGCATTTCAAGAAAACCTTTCTCAGATGATAGCAATGTTCTTTATCAGACCTGGAGAATATTTTGATGTCATCTAGATAGATGACTACAAATCTATTTTTTTCTCCAATGAAGGAAATGTCCATATCTTGTTGGAATGTGTCCCTTGCATTCATCAATCCAAAGTGCATCTTAGCATACATGAATGTACCCCAAGGAGTATTGAATTTTATCTTTTCTCTGTCTTCAGGGAAGAGAGAGATCTAATTGTAGCTATAAAATCCATCAATCATGGACATCCTAGATGTGCCTATCACCCTCTCCAATATGTGCTCCATCTTTGGCAAGGGGTAATTATCCTTCTTAGAGCTTCTATTCAGGTTCTTGAAATTGACACAAAGTCTGATTTCTCCATTCTTCTTTCTTACTGGGACCAAGTTGGCCACCCATTCAGAATACCTCAAAGGAATGATAATCCGAGCATCCAAAATATTTTTTACCTCCCTCTCCATAATAGGCAGCAACATAGGATTTATTTGTCTTAATTTCTGCCTAAATGATTTTGCCTCTTCCTTCAATGGGATCTTATGCTCAATGACACTAGATTCGTATGTTCTGAGATCTTCATATGTCCAGGAAAACAAATCAGAAAATTCTTTTAACAGATCGACATATTCATCCTTTTGTTCCCTTGACAGGTTGCTTGACAACTTGACAAATTTTGGATCCTTCTTTGTACCAATATTGCACTCAGTTACATCAGCATCCTCAGTTGAACTTTTAACCTTCACTGCCACATCATTCCTGTCAAATAATCTTTCCAGGGGGACTATTCCCTTTGGAATATGATTTCTAGGCAACTGGACAATATGATGATTTTCAATTTGGTTCAAAAAAACTTCAGCATGAGGATTACTTTCATAATCATGATCTTGATCAATATGTGATGCAGAAAAATCATCAACAGTCTCAAGGAATCATTTGATCTCGTGATCATATTTAAACACTTTCCAATGCTTGACATTGTCAGGTATAGATGGAATATATTTCACTTCTACATCATACCTGAGTTTAGGTGACAGTGGGAATCTGAAATTACTTGCTAAGATAGCCAAAGAATCAACCATGGTATTGTCTTCTCTTGGAACAAATGAAATGTTGAAAGCTAAGAAAAAACTGTCAACTAGGTCCCACACTTCATTTCTATAAGCTCTTAGCCTAGGGTGCTTAGCTTGATAAATATTCTTGATATGATGGACAATTAATTCAGCATCCCCAAATACTAATATCTCCTCAATACCCATGTCTCTTGCGGCCCTCAAACCTAAAACAAGAGCTTCATACTTTGCCACATTATTGATAGTTTCAAATTCTAACTTGTAGGACAAAGACATAATCTCTTAAGTAGGTGAAACAAATACCACGCCAGCACCAGCACCCTCTCTAGAAGATGCTCCATCAAAAAACATCTTCCAAACAGAGGTGATGGGAGGAGAATCTTCACAACGATTAATGGACTATTTTCTAATTTCAAGAGGAGGTTCGGGAGCATCAGTGAGCTGCAATAAACTAGATCCCAAGTCAGTATCAAGTGAAAAGATAGGATGGTTGGTGGGGTTTGCTTCATCACTGATAATGTAGGCCAAATGAGCTTCCCTGTAAAGCCTTCTATGCTCCCCCAAAAAACAGGAATGGTATCATATGTGAGGTCCATCTGCAAGGTTCCCCCAAAACTTTTTATCCAAGATCTTGACAAGAGCATGCCAAACTTGGGGGGAACATTAGCCACCACAATATCCATGACCACACTTTTAATGGGCAACTGAAACAAAGTCACAGCCATATCCTTGATGACCCCAAGACACTGCCCTTTCCTAGAGTCAAAAGAATACAAGTCATGGTAAGCCTTTGTGATTTCTAATCCAAGTTCATCCATGACGACTTTGGGCATGAGATTATGAGATGCCCCTGATTCCATCAAATAGTTATGCAACACCTTGTCATGTATGTTTAGTGATGTATAGAATGGAGGGAACGAAGCATCTCTATCTTCTACCAAAGGACCTAATATGATTGTTGGCTTTTCATCTTGAATATTTACCAAGTCTGTGGAATGAGATGAAGGCTCGGGATGTAACAATTTGGAGAGGCACCTTTTGAAGTCTTCATGCTTGACCATCTCTGAAAGGGGTACGAGGATTCTAATTTTTTGAATCTCATGCTCAAGGTTGAAATAAGAGGGGGGCTTTAGAATTTCTCTCACTTCTGGGACAGTGCCTTTGATCACTGGTGAAAATTTTTGTACCTTCTTATCTTTGTTTTTGACTGCTACATTTTTAGCAGGCTTCTCTGCTCTGGTAGGCTGATCAAGAATGTCATACTTCCCCTCTTTCTTTTTGGACCTGAAGTTATATTTATTGGGGCTACTATTGGTCTTCTCCCCTTTACTCAACTCATTTAGTTGTTATCTCCCTCTTCATCAGTAACGAGGTTATTTTGGAGAGGGGCATGGATCCTCTGATCATCCCTATCCCTGCCTCTTTGATCTCTTTGGATAATTTGGGGGGTGTTATTTGGTCTTCTGAAGTTACCCCTATTTTTGGCATTAGGGGAATTCCTGTAGCTCTGTTTTCCTTCCAATTCCAAACTTTCCATTCTAGCAGAAAGTGATTTTAGTAACTTGGTTACTTCATCCATTTGAGGGTGGGCAGTAGAGGAACTAGAGGTTGAAGCCTCAAACATCCCCTTTCCTCTGTCTCTATCAGCCTTACTCCTGAGTTTTTCAACTACCAATACATTGGACTCCACTTCCAGGGTTGCATCTTGCATATGAGATAAGGAAGTGGTTCTTATTTCTCTTAACAGGAGGAAGAAATCAGGATCGAAAGCACTAGAATAAGTAATTTTGGCAAAGGTTTATGTAGGTTTAATCTTAGCAGGAATCTTATTATACATTTTATTAAACCTCTTGGAAAAGACAGAAACAGATTCCCCTTCTCCTTTCTTTAGTGATCCAAACTCTGTAATATAGTAAAGAAAATGTTTTTTATCCCCCCAATGTCTTAAGAATGCATCATCTAGGACTTCAATCCCATCTATAGATCCAGGGGCCAAGGCCCTAAACCATTTCCTAGACTCTCCATCAAGGCTATGAACAAAAATTCTCATCCATACATATTCATCTACAATGACATAATTGTCTGCATAAATATAAAAGGCTACAAGGTGTTCCTCTGCAGTTATGTCTCCCTCACCAATGAACTTAAGCAACTGCTTAAGGTAGCCACTAGCTAGGAGAGCATTCAAAGGCTAAGGCAAGACAAGAGGGACATATCTAGCAGCCACTATGGCATCCATTATGTTCCTAGGGGGATTATCACCTACCATTGGGATGAGAACAGAAGGAGAACCAGGATGAGATGGAGTTTGGACAGGTGAGACTGGGAGTGTGTTTTTGGGAGAAACAAGAGACAGCCAAGGATTTGGAGAAGAGGCTATAGGGATCGAGGGAACAAAGGTTTCCCCTTCTGTAAATGCAGTAACTCTAATAGGAGGAGGAGTGGTAAAGCCCGAAGTGGGAAAGTCTTATGAGGTTTTGGGTTTAAACCACTGTACAAATTCAGAGGAAACAAGGGTGTCAAAGATTTCTCCTTCTAAACCGAGACTAGGAGGGGATAAAACAGCAGGAAGACTCCCAAAATTTAAATATATGGAAACGCCAACAGATGGTATAACAGGAGAATGAGAAGCAGCTATAGGAGTTTGGAAACAGGGATTAGGAAAAATACCAGAGTCACCAGGTATAGTAGCTAAAGCTCCTTCTCAAGGGGCCTTTCCCTTTCTGATAATCTTCTCTGGGTTAGCTTTAGGCGTTGCTAGAGGCATCTATGGAGTAGACCTCATGTGTCTGCCTCTAGAAGCCACAACTAAAACAGTGGATTCGCCAAGTGCAAGTTGCAATCTTTGATGTATTGAGTTCTAATGCACCTTCATAACTAGTAAGCTTTGTCGTTCATCCTAGGGAAAAGTCTTCAATTTCTTCCTCGACAACAGCGCCATAAATGTTAGCACTAGAAGTCACCTTTAGATTCCATTGAAGGTAAGCCCAGTACCGATCAATTTATATGTCACAATGAATGAATTTAAAGGGGTCAAATGGGTGCAAACTCAATATAATATCATTTTAACTCAGAAAAATGGACCAGCATGCACAAGCAGTTGAGGTCTTGATCAACTTCAGTCAGTAAGTTGTAGTAAGGGTGAATAGGAGGAAGAATAGGCGAGGATAATGTAGAGGTCTACTCTGGACATCAGGTCTTCTGGCTGCCTAAGGAGGAAAAACTTCAAACACAAGATCCTCTTGGGTTGAGATTTTCAGGAAACTAAAGAACATTATAACAGGACTATAATCAAACATCCATCACAATGCAGCTATAACAATCCACTTGAATCAGTCAAACATGGACACTTCATTATTAGAAGCAAATAAGACGGAGAGGAAATATGACTTTCATTAAACAAGAAGTCTCAAATCAAGCTACACAACCAGAAAACCAGTGCTTCATCAAAACTTTACAATACAGGATCCTGGCTCAACCATAGACCTTAACAAAATATCAAAATTACATCTTTATACTCAGGACTGACTACAACCACCAGAAGAGCGGTTGAATAAGGCATTGAAGGCTTTACGTTCTAAGTCTATTATGTAGACTGTGCATGCAGTCTCCTGTCAAACGCGATCTCTTACATCTGAACCTTCTATATCAGACTGCGCATGCAATTCTCTATCGGACGCGAGCTCAGATAGTCTGACAGTCCTTTTCAAGATTTCCATTTATGGGGGGAGACGATGTTTCAACCACCTCCCCCTACTTCATTAACTTTCTTCATTGGGAATAGGACGGGGCCTAAGTCAACTTGGCGCCTGGAAAACGTGTTGGCCGCACTCTGAACCTCTACCACTTGGATCATCGTTGGACGTTTTTAGGGAACACTGGTAAGCGTACATGGACGCTAACGATGGGGAGCTGGCGAGAAGCTTGGCGCACATTCACAGGCTACAACGAGTGAATGGTGGCCATGTGGAAGGTTGCGATTGGTGGTGACTGGGAATGTGTGAGCTCCAGTATGTCGTAGTTGCGGTGTACATACACGAGGGATGTGGCAAAGGGAAAGGACGTGAAGGTAGAGGGGTGTGATTGGTCAAGGGGGGCCATGACATCATGATGGAGGTGAGATGGAGGATGAGTGGGGGACACATGTCGGGATGTGAGAGGGAGAGATGTGACAGCGGAAAGGGGACAGGCGCGCGGGTGATGTGAGTGGAGGACAGTTGTCGAAGAGAGCGAGGGCAGTATAAGAAGGCGGTAAGGTGGTTAGCTCGGAGGGGGGGTAGGTGGTAAGTGGTAAAGCGCGAGGGGGGGGTGTCCGAGTTACTGAGGAGGTGACACGATAGTGGGGGGCCCGCGCCAGAAAACCACCAGCTCGAACACCCCCCCCCATTAAAGGCAGAAGGTCGGGGGCATTCGATATTGGATTAGGACCGTGGATCTAAGCACACCATGCTCAGTCGTTTAGATCTACATGCTTCTTAGCACAATGCACCAAACTTTCAAATCACTGATGAACTTAGGATAAAAATATAAGATGGGTTGTGCAAGCACCCCCTTTTCTGCATTTTTTCACCAAGGTGTTATTTCCTAAGGAAAAAACACCCTTCTATCAAAAATATGTGCTAACAGTAGGGATGAATGAAATCTTGTTGTTGCATAATAGGAATCCATGTGGTTGAGATCTAACTATTCAAATCTACTAACTTTGGCCGGAAACCGTTGAAACAGCAGACCAAACTTACAGATATGTATTATTATTCCTCCTCCTCGGTATCTTGACCCATAGGAATGAAAACGGGAGGGGCTTCCTGAACCATAAAAGACGACGAAGGGAGAGCAGAGCTCCACTAAATAACCTCACGGAAAGTGGCCCCAGATTTCGAAGCAGAGACTGGGTTGGACCCCGAACAGGAGGGAAAATCCCCACCTCTTGGGGATCCCATAGAGAAGGACACGGTCGTTGCCATTGAGGGCAAAGGAGAACATGCAACAGGTTCGCCACACGCAACCAAGGTTAAACCCTAGTAGTCGTGCACCAGGGGAAGAGTTGCACCAATGCTCGCGTCATTTTTCTGTAAATCTAATTTAGATAATGTTAAGGAATCTGAATGTGGGAGTTATGGTATTCTTTCTTGGAAAATATTTTGAGAGAAAAGATTTTATGATTTATAGTAATAGTTGTGGTTCGATGTGGTTTTCTAACTCTTACTATACCTAAGAATTTAAAGGAATTTTTTGAGTGAGGGGTATTGATGTCCACTTTGTCTTTTGAAAATATTTTCTTTCCTTGGAGAAAGACTTTAATTCTTCTATGTCAATATTGGACATTTATATATTTGGTGTGTAGCTAGATTAATCATTTTAGAGACCATCTCAGCAAGTTTCTAATGGAAATTAATGATTTTTTTTTTTATTGTTGGTGATAGAACTTGCATGGCAATGAATGTACCTACTCCCTTTAATAAGAACATGTGTGGATTTTTATTCCTTGATAGACCACAACTCACAATCATGTACTATAGTGGACATTTAAGAGGAATATCAACATGGATTGTTTTTTAATCTTTTTCTTCAAAAAAAATATTTTGGATTTTGACCTTTTGGAAGGTTAGAATTCATTGTTATGTTTCAAATTTTAATGGATATCACTATGATAATGATAATATAACGAGTGATGGTTGAATTGGAATTTAGACAAATGTAATTTTTATACTTAATAAGTTTGAAAGAAGAGATATGATCACTATTGATACTAACCCTAGATTTTGACAATGATCGTTTTTTGATGTCCCTAATTGTGTTTATGCGTTATATAAGATTTAAGACTTTAAAATAGTTAATAATATAGAGGTCGTTTGCAATCTATTTGACAAAAATATTCTACTAATCTCATTTTGTTAAAGGATGCCTCCTTTGTTTATATAGGAATTGTTGATAACATTGAAGGATAAATACAAATCTTAGTTAAAATTACATTATGTTGATTTATAATTCTGATATTTTTATTGAAAATGTTTTTCTTAATTGTTTTCAAAATACTTTTAAAAAATTACCAACCAAATAAATTATTTTTTTTTATTGTTGACCAAATGTTAGTTAAAATTGCATTATGTTGATTTATAATTTTGATATTTT
>JASDQU011375490.1:8457-19748 GCA_032191745.1 Picea mariana | reverse complement strand
CGGATGCAACTTTATCTGCATCTGGTAACGTGATGTCCTTTTACTTTTAGTGGAATACAGCCTGTTGATATGACATATAGAATCTCTCACTGGATTACAAAGTTTCTTTATCTGCAACTGGTAACGTGTTGTCCATTTACTCGCAAACTTAGTGGAATACAGCCTGTTGATATGACATATACTCTCCAATGTCGGATGAAACTTCATCTGCAACTGGCAACGTGTTGTCCTTTTACTCGCAAACTTAGTGGAATACAGCCTGTTGATATGACATATAGAATCTCTCGTGTGAACACTATATTGGAGTCTTGGAGACTCGAGTTAACATACTATGGTGCCCCCTGCAACTATATATAATACTCGTATGTTCAAAATCCTACGTTCTTGACTGGCTGTGTGACGAGTTACAGTGAGTGACGAGTCGTTTCTCAATCCCCATTCTTTCATAGTTGCCCATCGTTCCAACGATATCAATAATTTATCCACCATGTCTGCAAATAAATGTTGTTGTTGCCGCTTACTTTCATGCTTTACATGCTTTTCTGGTAAGAAAACTGCAAAACCTGATTCGTCTGAAATTGCCCCCTCTTCTCTCAATGTCGTTGCCAATGATTCTCCTGCAGCAACTCTTACAGTAGAATCATCTCATGTAATAGCTTTTGCTACTGCTGCTTCTCTTGCAAATGCTTCAGATGATATTTTAGGTCATGATTCCCAACCCAGATTTCCATCAGCGGCCTCATCCTCTCAAGCCAATGCTTCTAAAGATGAGAATGTCTCTCAATCCATTGCTCCATCGGCTGTTCCCTCCTGTTCTCAACCCACTGTAACATCAGTTGCCTCCCCCACCTCTTCTCACACCATTGCTTCTCCACCTGCCCATCCTGCTCATGACAAGCGTATCCAAGTAGGCTCCTCTTCGGTCCCCTCCTCTTCTAGCGTTCCAAAGGACTCAGATCATACTACGAACATACGGGAAGCTGTTGATGCAGTTGATAATGAAAATGTAGATGTCGATCTCAGTGAACTTATCAACTACATATCGAAGCTTTTGGATTTCATCAAGGTTGGTCCATCTTTACCTGCATGCTCTGTTTTTTTTTAATGAGGTGAAAATGACAAAATTTTGGATTTCATCAATGCCCAGGATTTCGTCACAACTAAACCTGTGAAGAATTCCTTATAAAACATGGTTGAATGTTTATACTGAGATTATATATCAGCAAAAGTTTACACACGACCTTTCCCTAAAACCTGTCCATTGCGAAATAAGAGTAATATAATAAGAAACATCCCTGTTTTTGTGGGTCCAACCCCAACGTATATACCAATCATGTACAATGAGAATACAAGTTAGGTCAATTATGTGTAAGCATGGCGGGTGTGGTTTTCTAGAGTGCTACCATGGACGCTGCTTTCCAACTTGATGGAACTGGAACTGTGGAGAAGGGTGTGAGCGTGGCGAGTGTGGTACAGTCTTATATTTTCCCATCGCATTATTCTATTCTTTCTTTATTTTCTGGCTGCACTTTTTACTTACTAATCCAAGAACTTATCCTATTATTCTTCTTTGTATTTTTTGGCCGCACTTTCAAAACTTGTGAAAGCTCCATAAAACCCTAAAAAACCCGAATTCAAAAAGCACTTTGATTCATCAATTAAATCATGAAACTGGCGAGCCCCTTATTTGAAAAACCTTACTTTATGAGTGGATTTGATTCTCGAGCTCAGACTCAAAGAGTAGGGTGAGAGAAATCGAATGGACATAGCGGGCACATAAGGTAATGAGGTCAGATTTCAGGTGGGGATATCGTTTGGAGGGTACTCAGTCATATCATTTTAAAATGTACCTCTTTACAAATTTAATTTGGGTGCAGTTAAAACGGTCACTTAAAACTTTGTTTACGAGAATTTTTTACTTTTCAAAATATTTTTAATTAAATATATGTTTAAATTTTACATTAAAATTGGTAATGTTTTTTATTTATTTAAATATAATATTATTTTTAATTAAATATATGTTTACATTTTATATTAAAATTGATAATATTTTTTTATTTATTCAAATATTATATTATTTTAATTCAATATATGTTTAAACTTTACATTAAAATTGATAATGTTTTTTTATTTATTCAAATATTATATTATTTTTTAAAAGAGACATGTTTCAACTTTTTAATTAAAAAACAAAATTACATCTCCTCTAAAAAGCTTGGCACAATAACCAACTATAATTTGTCAATATTTATGACTAACTTTTAATTCATCATAAACATTTTGGATAAAAACAACCTTTTTAAAACAAGCGCAACAAAGTTGTTTATACTGCCTCCTAATAATAATTGTATATGCACAATAACTAACTATAATTTGTAAGAAGTAAATCTCCATCCAACTAAATGTCAATATTTGTGATCAACTTTTAGTTCATCATAAACATTTTGGATAAAAACAACCCTTTTAAAACAAGCCCAACAAAATTGTTTATACTGCCTCTTAATAATAATTGTATATAATAATAATTACATATGTTGTTAAGAGCATGATATAAAAATATAAACATGGAAACGTTTTTGTGAAAAATGGAATGAATGACGAATTGAGTTAAAATGGGAATAGGATAAAGTGGAACATGTTGGAAAGTAAACTTATTTGATTAAGTTACCAACTTTACATTAAATTATTATTTTTATAAAATTTGATTAAATTTTTTTATTTAAAAGAAATAAATTAGAATAAATTACACTCAATGTAAATCATGTTAATATAATTATTTTTTCAAAATTAAATGAAAACAAAAATCAATGATTTAAAAAAATAATAAAAATAAACACATAAAATACAAATTTAAATATAAGTATTATGAAAAAATTAAAATCTTTGGAAAAATATTATTAAAAATATAAATTAAAAAATTATATAAATTATATCTATTAATTTTTTTAAATATAGAATTTATTACATAAAAAATATAACTAAATAAACCATAAAATATGAATTTCAAAAATCTAAATTTTAAAATGGTGTAAAATTTGTAATTTTCAATATGAGAATCATTGCATAGTCGCATTCACCTATTATTTGTTCACCTATTATTATTTTGTTTTGTTATATTAAACACCTAAAAGAATTATTTTTCATTTTTTTTTCGTTCCAGGAGAAAAAGAAGGGGAATAACCCGTCAAAGCCAAAGGCGGCTAGATATCACTGGCCAGGTTCAGAAGGTCCAGACGTGAAGACAATTGTTCAGGGTTTTCTGAAGGGTATGGGAGCTGCACACATGGCTACTACAGGTTTACTTTTCGTGGCAAATATTTTGGAGCGGTACGAAACAATCTGTACTAATGAAGAAGCCTGTTTGTCCCTATTGGAGAAGATGAATATATTGGCCCGATATGTTACAGAACTTCAAAAACGGCCTGAATTGAAGGGAGGGATGGAGGATTCAATCAGGAAAGCAATAGAGTTGATAGTTGAAGCCTCTATTGCTTGCTGTACTCAAATCGATGCTACACAATTTTCCAAGTGAGTGCTCACTCAACACATCTTCATATCATTAAACATTGTGTAAATAGATGCTGAGCTCCTGTGTCGTCTATATCGTGGGATCCTCCATGTCCCACTCAAATAATTTCACAGGTCTTTTATAAATGTTTGATTTATGTGAGAGTTAGAGCCCTTCTATCAAATAGGCCTGTAAATAAATTTCTACACGCAGGTTTTTCTCAACAGATGTGGACGGAGGAAAGCTGGATAATTTTAAAACAAGGTTAACAATGTTAACAGAAACCGACACCTATATGCAGAGTTTATGTATTTACTATGCCATAGTGCGCCCCCGAAAAGAACGAGAGCTACTCTATCCACAAAATCCTAAAGACGCAGGTACATTGTGGTAACTGGTGAAAACAAATGTATTTTTAATATTTTTATTGTTTTGGAGTTTATTAAAGTTGGTCATCTTTTTTTTTTAAATATTGTTACAACAGTTGGAATCGAAGATCCAGTGAAAGCAATTATTGAACGGCTAGAATGGGGCAGTGACAAAAATGCGTTAGCAGTTATCGTGCATGGCTTTGGTGGCATGGGAAAGACTACACTCGCCGATGATGTGTTTGCACGGATGTTTGATGCAAACTTAGAAGGATGCAAATATTCTTTTGTTAGATTGTTTGAGGATATAGCAACAAAACCAGATATAATGGGGTTGCAAAAAAGTATATTAAGAGACTTGAAGATGGGAGAAGAGCCAGAAGAGATCCTAAGGTTTGAGGAAGGACGAGGAAAAATTGGGCACATGTTAGAGAAAGAGATGGCTTTCATTTATATAGACAATGTTTTGCTTCCGGATAAAGTTGAAGAAGGCCGAGATGCACTTGAACAGCTTCTCCCTAAGGATATGGGGAATGCAAAAAAATTGAGGTTGCTTCTCACTGCACGGGATAAAGATGCAGTGAGAATAAGCGGAGTAAAAACAGAATTCTACCCTATTGAAATCCTTCCCGAACCAGAGGCAGTGAAGCTTTTAGAGAAAACACTGGATGACAAAGAGAAGCAACTAAATTCTAGCCAAAGGAACCAGATAGTCGAGATATGTGGAGGAGTCCCAAAGCTTTTGTCGGTGGTAGCAGGATTCATAAATTCCGAAGAAAACCCACAAAAGGCTTATAGAACAGTGATGGAAGAGAGAAAAAAAAACTGGAAGGGTGAAATTGGGAACGAAATAGAGTGCTACATCTTTGCCTACGAAAAACTTGACGAGGCTTTGAGAGATCCATTTTTGGACATTTGCTCATTTTTTCAAGGATGGGACTGGGAAGCACTTTCAAATATTGTGGGAGAGCCAAAACTGAAAAAGCTGGAAAAAAGAGCGCTTGTCACCAAAGATGTGAAAAGCATGACTGTAAGGGTACACGATGTCATCTTGGCAATTGGTCTAGACAAGAAGGGAGAAAGATTCAGATTCACCCGTGCAAGTGAAATTCAAGACTTCTTAGATGAGAAGAAAGATGAGGTACGCAAGCTCTCAACTAAAAAATATATAGTATACAGTTTTGTTTCAAAATATGTCTATTTTGATTCTTACGACTGACTTAATAATATTTAATAATAATGTAGGACCTTAAAGAGATCAAAGGCATATGCTCTAGTGACAACATGGATCCAATCTATATACCCTCATCAAAACTAGATTTGATGTATAGATCTTTAAGAGTTCTTATACTCGGAAACTCAACAGAGGTGAATGGCAAATGTAAAGAAATCTTTAAAAAGCTGGTTATTTTCAGTGCTGGAGTTTCCCGTTTTCCTTTTGATGCGTCAAAGTTAAAGAAGTTCGAGATGTTGAGCCATATATGTTGCAAACTGGAAGATTTAGAAAATCTAAGTCAGGTAAGTTCATTCAAATATCTGGTCTCAATTTTTTTGGAAAATCAATAAATCTATATCATGGGCAGCTTTATTAGTTTTAATGATTTGACTATGATTTTCATATATCAATAATTGCATAATTTGCAGATGCCCTCCAATCTTAGACACATCGAATTCGAATTAAAATCCCATGCCTTCCACATCTCTTCCAATTGTATTCAGCAACTCAGGGATTTGCAAGTATTGAGACTGAAGAATGCACATTTGAAAATATTACCTCAAGAGTTCGGAGATCTGGTGAATGGTTTGCAGGAACTAACACTTTCAAATTGCGAATATCTAGAGGAATTACCTGGATCAGTTTCAAGGCTTGAATCTTTAAGAGTGTTGAGAGTGGAATCATGTTCTCGTTTGAAGCAACTGCCAGAAGATTTTGGATCATTGAATTCTCTGCAAGAACTAGATTTGAGCTGCTGTGATAGTCTAGAAGAGCTTCCTAGCAGTCTTGAAAATCTTACATCATTGCAAAAACTCGATTTGATACACTGTGGAAGTCTAGAAGAGCTTCCTAGCAGTCTTGAAAATCTTACATCATTGCAAAAACTCGATTTGAGATGGTGTGATAATCTAAAAAAGCTTCCTAGAAATCTTGGAAAGCTCACATTATTACAAGAACTCCTTTTGGACGGCTGCAGAAGTCTAAAAGCTCTTCCTAGCAGTCTTGAGGAACTTTCATCATTGAGATTATTGGACTTATCCTACTGTCCTATAATAAAAGAGCTCCCTGATGGCTTAGGAAAGTTAACATCCCTTGTTAAGCTTAATCTACAAGGTTGTGAGCAACTAAGTAGTATTCCTGATAGCATTGGGCAGTTGAAGTTGCATTCAATCGACTTTTCTCGCACCGATTTAAAAGAACTACCCGATGGGTTTTGCAACCTCTCCGTTTTAACAGAACTTAACATGGGGAGCTGCAACCGTCTAGAGAAGCTTCCAGGTCGATTTGGAGAAGTAACAAGTTTAAGAAAGCTAACGCTGGACTCTTGTCACGGTCTAAAGAAGCTTCCAGAAAGTTTCAGCCAACTCAAGTCCTTGGAGCACTTAGATTTATCAAGTTCCAAGAATCTTGAAGAATTATGTATAGAATTCAAAGGTCTCTCATCACTGCGAGTTCTATCACTGAAAGGCTGCAATATGCTAAAGAAACTCCCTGAGGATTTCCATTGCGTCACCCCATTGGAAGTTCTGGATCTAAGAAATTGCCGTAAGTTGGAAGGGAAATGGATGGACAGCATGGTTAAGATGAAAATGCTACAGATTGTGCGCATCAGTGGAAGCACGTTGTTGGAGGAAAGATGGGGAGAAATTCGAGGACAATGCGATCAATCATTGTTTTCTGCAGAGTATACAGCACAGGTGATTATAACATCCACATTTTCAATCATGTTTTCTTTTCTCACATTATAGTTAACTCTTCTAATGTTTAGAACCTAAAACATATCATACCGGAAAAAAAATACCAAGCATACATAATTTTTCCTTTCCATGCTTTCTTTTCAGGGTTTGTCAAATGAGGCGAATAATCTAAAACAGTTGCAATCAGAATTTGATAGCATGATCACTAATGGACAAGGAAAGCCATTCCATATATCTGGTCTTCCCGTGAACACCCTGCTACTTGTTATGTTTGATGGTCAACAGGAATTCAGTGATCATTTTCCTTTGTCTTTAATTGAGGAGAATTTAGATGATATTCAAACAGATTTGCAAATAGTTTATTTTGGCAACCATTTTGATAAGTTGCCTAGGAAAGTGGTGAATAGAATTCTGGGCCATGCTCCTGCTAACAGGGACGCTAAAGCATTGTTTCAGAAAGTGCTCTCATTATTCGGGAGGGACTCTGGTTGGCGCTTAAACAGCCATTTCCAAATGAGCGCGAAGATTGTTAGTGACGAAAAAGGTGATAAATACCTTTCTTCTTGGCAATTATTCGAAAACATATATCAAGTGGAGGAATTTGTGTTGAAGAAATGCGGAGGATACCTTAAATTGAAGCAACTGATAGAAAGACCCAGAGAGAGTAATATAGAGTTGTTAAGAAAACTCTTCGCAGGTGGAGAAGAGGAAATTTCTCTTGGCTTTCTTAAGAATGATGCATCAACGAAGGTATTAAGTTCTGTATTTTGTTGATAATTCTTACTTAAAATATTTTACAAACAAATTTTCAACTTACTTTATTGACTACTGTTTATTTTGTTTTTGTTTATATGAAAATTGTAGGTCGGAGTCGACGAATTGGAAGGGAAAACGATTTTATTAGATATCAGGCCTGCCAACGTGTGTCGTGATATTCCTCATCAGTCTTTAGTGGATATGTATGTTGCTAAAGAGAGACTTGATTTTGAAATTATAACAATTCCAATAATGCAGGCAGATACAAATATGGATGTATCTGACAAGTTTTCAAAAGAAGTTCCGTGGTTGGTCCTCCAAAATCCGTGGCAGCTGACAAATGCAACGAAGTATTTTCTCCTTGAAGGGTGTCCAATAGAGCCTCGAGGATGGAACAGCTGGTACCCGAATAAAATGAGGATAATTGAAAGCAACGGGACAATCGCAGCGTCCAACTATCCTGGTGTACTGCGTATGGTGAACACATGGGGGGCAGAAGCTTATCCTTTTACTGCGGAAAAATGGAGGGAATTAATTGAAAAAGAAAAGAAACAAATGGAGGATATGTCTGATTTAATGTTTCTTTTCCAGCATTTGGAAAGTGTGTCGGAGCAGGTCAGTAACTGTATGTTATTTGTTCGTTTTTCGTATGTTTTTGATTAAAAGGAAAATGATTTCCTTTATTGACTATTTTATAATATAAATTAAAAGGAAAATGATTTTCTTAGTGATTTATATTTCTAACTATTTTTCCTCTTGTGGTTGAGGATCGAAAGGTGAAAAAGGCAACGCGTCAGCAAAAAATGATATGCTTATATAGCTGTCACGATGGAGAGTTTACAAATTCCATAAAGGATGTGTTGATAGAATTGAGTAATATAATTTACATAATTTATATTCCAAATTTTCGTTTCTCAGAAACCTTCACGCGTGGCATTGATCAATGGGTTCCAACTTTGGAACCTTCCAAGATGTCACAAGGAGAGCTGCAAAGGATTTCTTTTTTAAGTTTATCTGAGCATGAGGCTATGAGATTTTGGGCACGTATCTACTCTTTGAACGAAGAAATTAATCAAATAGATCAATTTAGGTTATCCAAAATGCTTTCAAGTATGACTGATGGGTATGATAATTATTCATGGATGTTCATAATGGATGAAGATGGAAATGTCATGACAACAGAGGGGAAAGACATTGTAAAATTGTTATGTAAAGAATATTTAGATGAAAGAGTAAAGGAATTGATGCAGGAATTGATCAAAGGTGCTAAGGAAAGTTGGAAGAAGACATTGTTGGAATTTGAACAATTGTTATAATGATGTAGATGGTGAGGGCAACCTCATCTAGGGGTTATATTCTGATGATGAGGAGTTATGTTCTGATGATGTGGATAGCCAGAAAAGCCTCTTCGAGGAGGATGCACCCCTTAATTTGGGAACACTTAGCTCAGATAATGATGATTCAAGAGTGTCCACCCCTTAAAGGAAACATTCTTCATTTTCAAAGATTTTAGTTCATAGTTATTCATGTGTAGCATGTAGAGGTATATTTCTAGCCTCTTTCTTAGCCTTTGAGTTGTGTATCTTGAGCTAATCCATCGTATATGTATATAAATTCCATTTGACTATCATAATAAATTAAGCCATTTTTACTTTAGACTATTCATATTTATGTTTTACTTTTTAACTAGATGGTTTTCTCTAATTCATAGGTTTACATCTACATAACTTCACTTCATGTATTGAAAGATTGTATAAATGAATTGAGTGCATTTTTTTCTTATTAAAATAATTTTATTTGATTTAATGAACACATAGTTCATTTATTCACAAGTTTTCTTTAAAATTTTGTTTATTTACTTTTCACCTTTTTTATGCACACACACAAATTTCATTAAACTATTTTATAGTTAATTTGATATATTTGAAATTTTATCTACCATCTTTTTATCATCAATCTAGTATGAATTTAAGAAAATGACTCTCATCAATATTAATGGAAAATAAAGAATAAAATAAACATGATATAATACACTTCATATTATTTTATTTTATTTGTCCAAGAAAAGAAAATGTACTTTCTATTCAAGATGAACTAAAAATACAATCTAATCCTTAGGTGTTGGTTCATATACAATGTATGGCTAGTTTTATTTTTCACAAGTTCCAAAACCTTAAATATCTAAGTGAGTTCTAATCAAATTATGTCATCATCAATTACAATTCAACAACCAATTAAGTTCAAAAGTCCAAAGGTTATAAGACCTTGAGTAAATGAGATATCCCTCAATAAATTCATCTAAGAGAAGAAAACCTTCATCCAAGTGCAACAACCAATTAAGTTCAAAAGTACAAAGGTTATAAGACCTTGAGGAAATGAGATCTCTCAATAAATTCATCTAAGAGAAGAAAACCTTCATCTAAGTGCAGATCTTCCTTAGATAGTGAATCAGAAAAAACTATTAAGTTCTCACTCTGTATAAGTAAAACTAATCATCTAAAATAGACCAGAGATCTCCTTAAATGTAATACCAGTTGTGAAAGACCACTATTGTGGATCTGAATTTCATTGTTCATCCATGTGATGGTCATAGTAGATTCTCCAAATCCCTATAGTTGCATGATATTTTTCTCTAAAGCACACTTTGATAGGAAGAATAATGCTCTAAGTTCACCTTGATTATTGGACCCAATACCCAAGTTTGCTTTGCCAATGAAATAATGATCCTCAACATTAAATAACACAAAACCTAGATTGCATAAGTGTTATGGACCCTAGCGGGGTCCATTAAAGAATCTCCACGCATAATCCTCATTCATAATCACCTCCGCAATCACACAATTGGGTTTTGGCTTTATACTTTGATTATAAGAATAAAATAGTGATAAAACTTGTAATGAAACTTTGAAAGTGGGACCTTGGACATCCTCAAAAGCTTGGCATTCCTCGCCCACCAAATTCCCCAAGTAATCAAGTATGGAAGTGTTCTATATTTCTTCAATTCTCTTCTAATAAAGTCCTCTTGAAAGCAATCTTCGAAGGTCACTTTATCCCACAAATGTTGAAGTGAGGTATGATGTTCAACCTCTTTCCATACCTGTCTTGAGTAAGGGCATTCTTAAAATAAATGTAAGGAAGTTTCTTCATTACTTCTACAGAGGATGCAAATGCTTGGACCTGCTTTACCTCTCTTTTGAAGTTTGTCCCAAAGCTAAAACCTTCTAGTTGAGAACAAGCCAAAGGAGTAGAGTGCACTTTGGAGATGCTTTAACCTTCCATAACTTCTTCCACCACCAATAGACTTCTTAAACCTCGAGAGTTTGTAAAGTTGTGTATCCAAGTTTGAAATTATAGAAACCTCCAGTTTTGTTATAGGCCCAAGCAATTTCATCATCTTCATCCCTAAGTCTTGCATGTGCCTTTCTAAGCTCAACTAAAACCCATCCCAACACTGAGCATTTGATTCTAAATATTTAACACTTAACATTATTTTTTAAAGAAAAATCACATTTTATTTTATTTTATTTTAGAGTGAAAAACACTTTCTTCATTTGCTCATGGCATGATATATGAAGTTTTTATAAAGACACCTTGTTGTCAATTTTTTTTTTTTTAAGAAAATATCCAACTTCCTATGATCATCATCAAAACATATCTAGTAACTAATTTTCTTCTCTTTTCTATTATCTAGCTTCCCCATAATTTTATGATAAGAAATAGTCCTAACATAACATCATTGTAATAGT
>JASDQU011375485.1:24484-40501 GCA_032191745.1 Picea mariana | reverse complement strand
CTAGTTAGGGTTTGCAGTGATTGTGGATGTCCTAGCTAGAATTTGGGATGCATTGAAGAGTCCTTGCTTGGGATGGGCTGAAAGGACTTGTTGTACCCTAAGTTGCACGATACTGGAAAATGTGTACGAGTTTCCCAAATGGAAATGTGACCCTCAAAAAATTGGAAATGGGGAAATATGATATATATATATATATAATATGCTATTTTAAAATATCCCATTATAGTGAAACATTAAAAGAAATCATTATGAATAAATGATCAAGAACATTTAAATAACAAACAAATACGAAGAGCAATGTTCCATCATCGTTTATATTGGGATCCTCGTCCATTAGTATCACCCCTTGCCTCCTCGTCTCACCTTTTCCTCTACCACTATCCTCTAGGAACATCAGTTAACAACAACCAATTTTGACGAGACCACCCAATCCAAACCTTAAAATATGGTGGAAAAAGCTTAACGTGCCTAGTTAGTGATTTTGGCTTGAGTAAAAGGTACATTTTTGCTAAGGCCATGACAAAGGAGTTCAACAAGCAACAACACCAACATTGCGGTACATATAGGGCTTGGTGCTATTGATTCATCAACACCACTCTCAAACATCCTGAAACAATTAATGGTAATGTTAAAAATTTAGGTAAAACGATAGAAAAGGAAAGATAAATGAAAAATCAACTTTTACTTTAAGAATTTAAAAATTACTAGTAATTACAACATTTTTGGTCCAACCTAGTAAAAATCCAAGTAACAAATACCTAAACCATTTTGGAAATGTGTTGTAGGGACCCCTGGTTCAGCCTTGAAACGCATTTTACGTCGTACAAAACGCATTTCAGACCGTACGAAACACATTAAGGCCTTACGAAATGCATTTCAAGGCCATATCAAATGCATTTCCACATGTGGTATGACCCCCTAGGGTGGGTTTCCTACAACTTAGGTTGTACGAAGTGTTATCCCCCATTTATAGGGATAATTAAGGAGATGATATCTCGAGGCCCACAGGTTCCAGACATGGAGTACCGAGAGACAGACCAACATATAAATCCCTTCATTCACCGCACATCACCATCCAATCGATGGCAGTAACATCCACCACACTCAGCTTGGCCCACAGAGGACAACAGGTCTTGCTTCATGAGGTAACAAGTCCAGTGTTGTGGTAAGTGTCATTTTAATATTTGAAGCATTTGAACATGTTGCAAAGGATCCTTTCTTGATTTTGAAAACGTTTGCTTAGAAATTATGCCATTTGCCTCATTTCACCTTGGTGGTTGATATGTCATCCTAGTAAGTGGGTTACCCTCAAGAAAAGGGTTGCTACTAGGGAGTCTCCTTGATGGGTCATCGTACCACTCTCGTCCATACCTATCACTTTCCACACTCATTTCCCTTCATTTCCTCATCTTTTGGGTTTTCGGGCATATTGACCCAAGAAGGAATTATACCTTATTTCATGGGAAGAGGCGCTGACGACTTGGAGGTAGATTGCAGTTGCTATAAAAGAATAAGAAATTAATGCTGAAAAGAAAGTGAACAAAGCAAATAAGGACCATCAAAAGCCAGTCCAACTTGAGCTCTACTTGCTCAGTGCTCGCCTCGGTCCCAAAAAGTAATCCTAAAGCTTGGAAACCCTTAAAGGGCGACCCTCAAATTTGCAAATTACAAATGAAAGCTAGGATTGGAAAGATGGCAAAAAGGGGCTTGGAAAAAGGTGGCACGCAAATAGTTGGTAACTCAAGAGCAAGCACACCCTCAACAAAGGTGCCCATAAATGAGACAATATGAGCCCTTGTATGTCAAGAAACCCCATGCCCAAAAGTTACACCCCCATCCACTTCACACTCATATATATAGACTTAGAAAGGGTCTTCTTGGGAAACACTCCTTGACTTGGGGAATGATCTACCCAATAGGTCAGCATGACACCCTCCCATACTTAAATTTGGCAAGTTGTATAAGGTCTTTGAGCATTTGTTTATTTTGAAAAGGGGGGATTTGATGCACATGTTTGGGTGGTTCTTTTATTAGATATGGTTTACTTGGCATGATACTTGTGACTTTTGGACCCTCGGAGGGAGAATCTGTTTGTCTTTGCAAGGATTTGCCAAGTGAAAGTCTTTTCATGGAGGCACAAGGTCACTTGGACCTTCATTGGGGCATGAAGCCCACGGGTTGGATGATACACCCCCTCTCATTAGACACATGAGAGAAGGAATGTTTCCTTTGGAGGTACTTAGAGACCATGAGGTGATCACATTCTAGCCCCTTGCACCCAAACATTGGCCTTTGGAGGCCTAAGACGTCATCTTCTAGGCCCTAGATGTCACATGGGCTTAGGGTTTTTGATGGGGCTCTCATGGTTGATGGTGATGTGACATGGTTTGACAGAGAGAGAGACACTTGGCATGCATTATGACACTTGGTAGCAGGGCATATGGCCTTTGGAGGCCCAACGTTCTTCATCAAAGGTCAAATCGTCCCTCTTAGAGGCCTAACGTCACCCTTTAGGGCATGACGTCACCCCTAAAAGGAGATTTTCTTTATGCAATTTTAATTTTAAGATGTAAAAGGGAAAACAGAGGAGGTTGACCTCCCTAATTTGTGATTGACTTTAGATAAGTGGACAACTTGGTTTTACAAGACCTTAATAAATAAAGGTCTTGTCATTTTTCATTTTCATCATAACTCACTTGAGAATTACATATTACATGGCTGAAATTTTTTCCCTACTCGGGCATTTTGCTCTATCTCTCTCTTGAATCTCTCTTTTGGATGCTAGTACTTGTCTATTGGTGAAGAAAAGTAAGGCACTATCTCTTGGATGCTTGTTCTTGGTATTTTTGGTGGAATATTTTTGATAAAGGGTTTCTTCATGCTAGTCTTGGAATTCATAAGGAATTTCTACATTTATTGTATTGTTTCTTCTTGTTTCAAGCTTTAATTAGTTTAAACCCTTGGAGTAGTATAAGGGCATACACCCTCCATCAAGTCTACCTTGTTATCATTGAATAAGCTACTTTGCAAAGGTTGCTACAAGGAGTAAAAGGGCTTACACCCTTGTAGATTTACCTTGCTGGGTTTGTTTGCTCTAGGGAGTAAAACGACTTACACCCCTAGAGAAGTAATAAACCTAGCTTTTACACAAGAGACCCCATTGCTCAATTGATTAAGCACTAGTCTAATTTGCATTGGAGATATAAAATCATTGCATTGGTATACGTGAATTGTTGAGATATTGCTATTGTCTAAGTTGGAACTGATTTTATATGCTATAAGCTTTCTTGTGCCCTAAGGGTGTTTTCTTTAGCCAAGTAATTCTCTTTATTGTTACAAATTAATGCTACAGCCATTAAGGCTGCTGCGAAATCATATTCTCTTCATTCATTGCTCATCATTCTACCACTAAAAATTGCTTACAAACTGCCATCTTAAATCTACTTGTTATTGGCTATCTTTTGGGTGGATTGTTTGTTGATTTTGGTGGCTAGAAGGTGCTTCTGTAGCAATCGTTTGCTACAGCCATTTGGCTGTCATAAAAAATTGTTGATAACATCATATAACAGCTCTCCAAACATCACCAAAGTCTTGCTTTATTAATTGGAAGTTTAACTAGTCATTGTTAGCTTTGTTTCCATCATCTTGTACTTGATTTTGGTGGTTTTGTTGATTTACTGCGGCAATTTGGGACAACAAGGACTCTTGCTGGATCCCCTTTGATTAAAGACTTGGTTTATCATCATTTGTCTTGTTCTAGGCAGGGCTGACATTGTTTTGCAGGTATTCAACACTTGGCAACCATTTGCCCTCTCACAAGACTCATCTTCAATCCTTTCTTCATCTCCAAACTTGACTTATAGGGGTACTCATTCATCATCATCTCACTTTCCATCTCAATCCCCCTAGGGTCACCGGGATTCCCCCCTTGTGGTGATTTCATCATAACTAAAGCAAGGGGAGTGTCTATCTAAGGTGACAGTGAGTAGGTACTCCCGTAGTTGTCCCACCTTTGTGGTTTGGGTTGGGCTTGCCCAAGCTACAATCTAAGTCACCTGACACGTCCAAACCCCCCCTCGTGTCGTGAATCCTACGTGTCGGACACCAAACGGTAGGACACGTGTCGGATACGCATTTAAAACGTGTCATGTTCACAGGACACACGTGTCTTGAAAATAGGACACATGTCCTGCTTAGAAAAGGACCTTGGCTCATGTTTTGTCATGCAATTTGCAGTTGTGTGGTGTTTCAGTGTGCAACTAAGGGTTAATTTGTCTTACTAATTCTAGTTAGAGAGGTCCCCACCCCCTCCATTTTACCCACCCTAGTAATTAATGGTAATATATTGTTTCAAGATGTTTGAGAGTGGTTCCAACCTCATTGGACTTCATATGGAGAAAGTAGAATTTTAGGTCCCATTCAAAATTCAGCAGACTTAACGGTTTTCAGGATTTCAAGATTAGCAGGATTGCAATGTTTCCACTGGATTCTATCATGTAAGAGGGTATGAAACTGGCATTTAATCAAGGGCACCATACCCTTTATGTACCTCGATATCGGTGGCATTGATTGTTGAACTCTTCTGTCACGACCCCAGTAAAAATTTACCCTTCACTCAAGTATAAACTCTTTTGTTGAACTCTTCTCTTTGTTATCATGTCAAGTGACTTAGTGGTGTATCTGCACACCGACCTCTGTCTTATTTGCAAGCACTGGGCAGAGAGAAGAGTGGTTGAAGGGAAAGACAAAGATGTGGGATGTGTTTCCTCATGATATGGGTTTGGACAACAATGTTGAGTTGGCAATGTCATCATTTATGTTAGTAACTTAGTAGTTACTAAGTTAGTACTAGTTGTATGATTAAATTTGTATCATCATCATGGATTTGTTTATAGTTTAATTATTTCATTTTTGCATGTGTAATTCATAATTTAAATTTTGATATATATATATATAACGTGTCCTTCATGTCCTATTTCCGGGGGTCGTCGTGCCCGTGTCGGATACTCGTATTTCCGTGACCTCCGTGTCCCGTGTCCCCGTGTCAGGTGACTTAGGCTACAATCCATGTGATAACATGAAGTATTGCACTTTGTCTTCATTAATATGATAATATGAAGTGTACAATTGCTGTTCTAAATTCGTGATTCCAAACCTGATTTTCAACTCTGAATTTTCTCAAGCATTGAGCAAGTTTCATGGTCGTTTTAATATGTTATTTTATTAGAACAGCAAGGTTAATGCTTGTTGTTTTAGCATGCTTAAAGAAACATTCAGATCTGATTCATTGCTATCATATATTGATTCTAATTGAAGTGATTTTCAGGTTTGTGTATTGAGATAGATCTTGTCCTAAGGGCCGCTGAAATGATCTATGCTTGAAGTCAATTTGGTGTTTTACATTCTTGACTTTGCCTAGAAGTAATATTGTGTTGGAATTCCCAGAAATGGCTTTTAATGCAAATTCAAAAATTTTGCCTCAATTTTGATGTTTCCCAGACATTAGAACAAATTTGGTCCAAAAATGGGCCTCATAAGAAAATTATAAAATAATAGACCATGTATGCCACATCATACCACCATGTAAGCTGGGTTAATCTAGAATTATCAGGTGAGAGTTAAAGATAATAATGAAAAGTTTAGATTCTTGTGCACACACAATAAATGATAATAGATATCATATAATAAATAATGTACTATTAATATAATAATAATGGAAATACAATAAATAATATATTATTAATATACAATAATGATGGAATACTAATAATATAATATAATCCATATTTAGTATTTCAAAGATGTTTATCATATCTCGAGACGATCTTACCAAGATTGTAACTAAGATGAGGTGTATATATGATTAAATATTGCCAAATAGAAACATGACACAATATCATCCTCAACTTTTATGTCCAACTCAACAATTATCGTTGACTCAATTCTTGGTAATTCTATTGGTTACAGAATTTCCAATTCAACAAGTAGGGCTTTTCTTAAAAAACCCATTTTAGCCTCAAATTTGCCCTAATGTCTAATTCCTGTGAACCTTAAGCCTTAGGGTTGAATCTTGTTAGCAAAAATTTCTACCCTCCAATCTGAGCTGATAAACCTGTTATGACAGCGGTAAAAAACTTGGTTAATTATAGGAGAAATAGCCCCAAATGTCACGGGCTAAACCCCTCTCCATTTGGGCTAGTGTTTTCTAGCCTCTGGGGGGGAGTCCCTAGGCACAATGAAGCGCCTTGCTCGCTGATTTAAGGTCTGATTTTCTGCGTTAAAAACTAAAAATCAGCGAGCTGTTTTGTCTTGGACAGCATGTGAAAGCAGTCCAAAACAGTGAAAAAATTGATCTTATATGCTTGGAGGGGACCTGCAGGGTTAGCACAATGAAGATAGACTGGAAAGAAGATGAAAACTATTCAAAATGATCGAAAGTAACCATGATAAACAGTTCAGAAAATGACATATCAGATTACAAATTTACCATAATATTGTCAAGAAGGTTTGGATGAAAAACACACACTTCTTTATTGATAAAGCTTCCAAAAGAGCTGGTTGCACCACACTTGACAAGCCCACAACCGATACAATGACTACTTTGCTCAAAGAGGAGCCACTAGACTAGAGGAAGAGAGAAGAGAATGAGAGAGACACTATGCTGCTACTGCAATGAACCGACCAAGAACCAATCGAAAGCATCCAATATATAGCTTTGAGAAGTGCTAATTTCCAAAAATATGAAGGCGCATGAGGTAAGCCAATTTAGACAATCGCATGAGTTACATGAGTTAAGTGAGAGTGAGTCGACTTGTGAAATATGGAGAAACCTTAGCACATGGGAGTAAAGAGGAAGGGAATTAAGTGGAAGAAGGGACGGAGTTAATGCAATGGAAGAGTGAGTGAATGCGTGAGTTTTAGTGCATGAACGGATGAGTGATGGATGGGAGTTAGCATGGCGTGGATGGAGTTGGCGTGAAGTGTTAGTTGCATGGAGTATGGGATAAGTGGAAGATACATAGG
Organism: Picea mariana; assembly: GCA_032191745.1. NCBI lineage: Eukaryota > Viridiplantae > Streptophyta > Pinopsida > Pinales > Pinaceae > Picea > Picea mariana. The sequence continues at coordinate 33,478 of JASDQU011375485.1, read as the reverse complement.
TTGTTAGTCGCATGGTGTGTTAAAGTTTTTTAAGAGTTGAGTGGAGGCATGCGCATGCATGGGAGGATGACGTGAGTGAGGGATTAAGCATGCACTTTTAATTAGGAAAATGCTTGGGTCATATTGAAAGGAAGGATATGCATGTTTAATAAGGAGGCTAAAAAAAGGGGACACAGATTTAAGAAAGGAAAAACATTAATTAATAAATTAATTAATTAATTAATGAAGGGAAAAGTTTATTAAAGGGGGGCATAGGTTATATTAAGAGCACGTGGGAGCAGGGTTGGAATTTCAAAGTTGAAAAGCCCATCGAATTTGACGGTCTACACCACTACAATGCTCGTTTTGCCGATTCCAAGAAAGAAAGTTGACGGTTCCACAAAATTTTGAATCGTATTTGACAAGCAAATTGGCCTGTGACGGGCAATTTGCTTGTCAAATTCCATCCCTGCGTAGGAGGATAAGGAAAGGGGAAGTACTTATGGGGGCAAAAAACTTTCCATTAATTAATTAATATTAAATGGGGCACAAAAATTAATGGAGGGGACATGAATGAATTAATTAATTAGTGAGTGGGGGACAAACACTTTAATTAAATAATTAAAGGGGATAAGGAATTACGGATGTTTAAAAGGAGGATAAGGAGTTAGGACAAGCTCCTTTTTTATTTTATAAAGTTACACTATAATTTAATAATAAAATAAAGTGAAACTTGAATTTAATAAAGTTAGGATAAAAGGGGTTAAATGAATGGGTTAGGATAAGGGTGAATGAGTTAGTAAAAATGGTAATTAATTAATTAATTAAAGGGGTTAAATGAATGGGTTAGGATAAAGGGTAGTGAGAGTAGTGTGGAAAGGGGAAATGGGTTTAGGACTAGGATAGAATTAAAGGGAAATGGGTTTTTTAGGGACAATGTACGGAAAGTGGTTTTATGATGGGTGAAGAAGAATTAGCGAGAAAAGTTTGCCCAATTTGCTAAACTTTCTCCATGGAAGTGATACCTCACCCCATGCGCCCTTAGTCAAATAATGCCACGTAGATGTCACATCTCACTAAAACTCGACCACATGTCGGAATCTGATCTCGCCACCTATCACTGTTGGAGATGACTGGACTTGCTAAATATAACAGTTGCTAAAAATATCCATCCGATCCCAAAATTTTGAAACTTGTTGAAACTGACCCAAACTTTCCACAAATGCTCGGCATGACTTGGGGAGCACCGTCATGTGTCTACTGCTAAAAATAGACACTACTAAAAATAGAAAGTTGTCTAAATGCCCTTGACTTTATACTCATTGATCTTGTCTTCCTGCAAGGGTTCCGAATATGCATTCAAAACCGACATGTGAGCCCTAGTGCTTAACTTGCTAAAAATAGAAATCTGGGTGACATCATTTGGAAAAAGGTCCAAAGTCCTCTAGATGCCTCAAGGATCAATACTGGGCTCTCAAAATCTGAATCTGGGCCTGAATCACAACCTGCCAAAAATAACAAATTCTTGCATGTCGCCCGGAAAAATGTCATCGGGCCTAGAATCCTGCAAGGACTCATACTGTATGCTCTGAACTGCGTCAAACTGTTAAGAGACCCACTCAAACAGTGCCTCCGAAAAAGTAGCAACACCTATACATCTCTCTCTCACAAATGCATGGAAACCAAGTAGATTGTGACTCTTGAACTAAGAAACCCTGTACTGATCATGATCCTGCCTCGTGTGTGAAACAACCACCTGCTCAACATAAGTGCTAAAAACTCTGGGAAAATCTCAGTATGCCAACCAAAGTGCTGCATCCTGGCTCTTAACTCAACAATTATCGTTGACTCAATTCTTGGTAATTCTATTGGTTATAGAATTTCCAATTCAACAAGTACAGTTTTTCTTAAAAAACCCATTTTAGCCTCAAATTTGCCCTAATGTCTAATTCCTGTGAACCTTAAGCCTTAGGGTTGAATCTGAATATAAATTACAGCAGTATATGCTTCATTTCTTTTTAACCAAATATACAAAGCAGCCCAAGAAAATAAATACCAAACAAGTGTACTTCAAGGGAACAATGTTTCCAGTGCTTAGAGCACTTCCCAACATAAACCATATCTGAAAAAAAGTTATTTACAACCATAAATCTGCCCACTTAGCTTCACTATATTTGTCAAATGACTGAACAAAGTCTTCTCACTATTATGTAAAATCATCATGCATAATCAGCACTATAAGCTACTCAATCATCATGAGAACATAAGCTGAAAATCAGATCTGCAAGTACAAAAAATTTGGATAGTAGATACTTGATATATATACAAGATGAAGTTACAAGTACATACCAACAACTTAATAAATGCCAATAGTTTAATACATGCTAGTACAAGTTATGGTCTCCAAACCCTAGCTAGGGCATCCACCATAAATAACAAACCCTAGCCATCAACTCCTATCTAGGAATTGCTCCCAACAAAGGCTAGTTGCTCCACCAAAAATCCACAACAAGCAAGTATACACCCTAACAAGTCCTCTTTGGCACCTATAGCTGCATTACACAAGTGTACAAGAGAAAACCAAGATAGTCTCCCTCTATCTTCTCCACATCAAGCACTCCAAATAGTACTAGAGTTTTCAAATGCCACAAAACCCTACGCTTCTCTCACAAGAACTACAAGAACAAGTACTCCCTTTGCTCCTCTAGGTTTTCTCCCAAACCCTAGCATCCCTTGCCTTCTTAGGGAAAATCCTAACCCTAGTCGTCTTCTTGAATCAACTCAAGAACCCTAGCACTAAAGACAAAGAGAACAAAGCAAAATGAAGACTCAAGAGTATAAGTGAAAAAGACAAGTTCACTCTAGCTCTCACATCTCTAATACAAATAGGTGATCTCAATGATAAATGAAAAGACTCTCTCCTCCCTTTATTTATATGAAATGTGAGGGGGGCCAACAATAATAAAGTTGACATGGTAATAGAGCTAGTGTGGACTTTTCCTTCTCCATCCAACATTGTTTCAGGGTTGTTTCGGGTCTAAAACAAGGGTTTCTAGTGCTATTTTAGGGTTATTTCAGATCTGAAACTAGGGTTTTAGCACACCTTTCTAGACAACAAACTATTTTTTAAGGTTTTCTATGCTCTTTTTCACTAGCACCCTCCGTTATTGGTTGTTGGTTGGTCTTTCTTAGCGGATTTCAAGGATTATTTTGTAGATTTCCACTCCCTCCTTAGGGAAATGCATTTCCTCTTTCTTCCTACAACCAATCTACTACAGTTTTTAGGGCAGCATTGGTGATATAAATGGAAAATGGTTGTTTCTATGTCTTAATGGGTCCAATTATCACAGGACTTGTGCTTGTGCAAATCCCACCACAAGATCCCCAAATCTTGCGTAACAATGGAAGAAAATACCACTGTCACCTTAGTAGGATCTTCCCTCATTTTAGTGATGGAAGAGGTCCACCACAAGGCAGGCTTCCCTGGTGACCTCAAGGGATCAAATAGCAAGTTTAGTAGCCAAGCTTACCGCCCCCTATCTTGATCACCGAATTGTTGGTCTAGGTCAAGGAAAGGAAGAGGTTGTGATGTAGTTTGTTGTACCTGCCCAGAACAAGAACACTTTGTAACATATATATAACAACTTTTGAGCTAAAGTGTGCAAAAATAACCTCTTTAGACGCTAGACAAGATAGATTGCAATAGTTATTACAATTTTGCAGCAATAAACAATTATATGACAACAGTAAATGATTTGTAATAGCAGCAATAATTAGTGCTCAGAAATACTACAATTGACCATGAAAATTTAGCATACAACCAAATAGAATATTATCCAATTGTTAGAAGTGATTTCTAAGTGAGTTAGGCCACCTTTAGATGAGAGTATGCAACGAATTAATGTATTTTTTTATGGTTGTTGCAAACCTTTATAACACCAACAAGTAATATAGTGAGTTTGCTAAGGTTAGAGTTAATGTAGTTAGTAGAATGCTTGAGAGTTTTGAGAGAGAGGTTTTATGATTTATCAATCAATTCACCACACGAGTTGCTTCAAGATTAGTGTCTTTCTAGGGCTATGGAGTCTCCAATGCATCCAAGCTTGAAGGTTGATCTACTTGAAATCAAGAGGTAGGATCAAAACTCTAAGGTGCAAGCACAATTGGGCCTTAGGCTTTAGATCTTGAGGAGAAGGACGTCTAGGGTGAAAGCACATTTGGGCCCTAGATATCGTTTCTCCCTTCTTGTAGCTTCAACTAGGTCAAAAATCAAATGTCTATGGCTAAAATCCTAAAGTGCTAGCACTTAAGGTTCTAACCCTAGCAAGGACAATTAACCAATTTTAGACAAATATAACCTTGTGAGAGGAAGAAGCACTTATGTTCCTCCCTTAGAGTTTCAATAAACAAGACTTCTTGCAACAAAATAGCAATTTCACCATAAACATCAATAACATAACAAAGAATTGCAAAAAATTACTTCATCCAAGAAACTAAGAGAATTTAACCCTAATTGCAGAAATTTCCATCCAAAATCAGCCAAATATCCACAAGATATTCTTTCGAAGCATACCGCATAAGAGAGAGAGACTAGTAACCCAAAAAAGGCTGAAAATTTCAGTAGCACCTCACAATGGTGAGGGAATGATCACAAAATGAAAAGGGGTAGTGTTGGCCTTCTTATATGAGGCTAGCACTCCTCATTAGTCCACATAACATAACAAATGTTTAATCCAAGTGGGGCTGACCCCTCATACCTTTACAAAAAGTAAAATGTGCAAAATACATCATAATAGCCCACATGTGTGAGACGTCAAGCCCTCTTGGGCAAGGAGGCCTCCCAAGGCCACGTGGCATCAATCCAGAGCAAGGTGGGAGCAAGCGATGCCTCTCCTCATCGAAAGTCATGCCATACATCATTTGTACCCCAAGGAATCTCAAAACCCTAGCTGCATCATACCCTAGAAGGTGACATCATCACCAAAATAGGGCTAGCATTCGAGATCTAGGCGTTGCGTCCAGGCCCTGGAGAGCTGCATCTCGTCTCTGCCATGTCTCTGACTCTTTGCTATTGCAACGTCCCTGATCCTGGTGAAGAATAAACTTTGGGGTACTCTGCCCAGCCTATGGGCTTCCAGCACATATGTGTGCCATCATGACTGAATCTGCTCCTACCAAGCCTGTCTGTCCATCGTTCAAGGTTTCGAGGATGTGAGAGTTGATGTTTGAGGGTGGTGAGTCACTGGATGACCCACTGCTCTCCATCACAAGTGTCAAGGTCCTGCAATAAAGGCACAACGTCCTGGATACAAGCCCAAGAGGTCCCTCAAAGAACCATGCCAGGGCCATCCAAGACAAATAAAAGTATAAAACACAGTTAACCAAGGTTCATAAGAAACATTAGTCCTTAAAGCATACAAAGTAAGATGCAACTTAAGATATAAGCCATGTAAAACAATTCACCTCAATATCCCCTTCAAGCATCACACTAGACCGAGACCCCATGTGAGTTGCCAAGTTTAAGTATGGGAGGGCCTTCATCCAACCCTATTAGGTGTGCCACCTAGAAAGGAAATAAAATAACCCGGGTGGAGGGATAGGTCCTGAGGGAAGCAGAAAATAAAGAAACCATTCAAGAGCAAGTGTGATAGTGATATGGTTTTAGAGCTTACTTCATGGCTTATGGTGTCATTTAATCCATTTCTATGAGCACCTTTGTGGAGGGTGCGCTTGCTCTTAAGTTACCTCATTCTTAGGCACTATTTTTTCCAATCTCCCTTATTCAACCATCTTACTAGTCTTCTTTATCATATTTGCAAGTCTCCTTTTATAAGGTTTCAAACTATAGCATTGCTATTTGGGATCAAGGTGAGCACTAAAAGGGTAGAGCTCAAGTTTGGACTAGCTTTTGTTAATCCTTTTTCTATCATTCCTTTCTTTCTTTAGCATCATTTTCTTATTCTTTTATTAGCAGCTGCAATCAACCTCTTGGCCTTCATCCCCTCTTCTCATGAGAGAATGGACCATGACCCATTACCGAAGTTTGGTACACTATGAGAGGCTTCACGATGGAAAGTGTTAAGTATGGTGGGGAACGGAATGTTACCCTTGTGAGGGCCCCTCTATAGTACCCATTTTTCCTGGGTGGTGACAACACGGGACTAGGGCATAGAAGCTTACCACCAAGGTGAAACAAGGCAACTAACACAATTTCCCAAGCCAATGATCCATTATCCGATTTCAACCAAAGATCCTCATCCACATGCCCAACAAATTAAGCACAACACTTTGCATGAAAAAAGGACTAACGTACCTCATGGTGACGATGGCTTACCATCTCCCATACTTTGGGTTGCTTGGATGTGATGAGCCTTGGTTGACCTATAGTTGTAAAGGTGAATGAGGGGGGTTATTGGGTTTCCATCTATGGACATGTTGATCATCATCATGGTCAGGATCATGTTCTCCATTGTGAGCCACGAGACATGATCTCCTCTAGTAACTAGTTACCCCTAGGGATGGGGAGGGGTAACATCTAGCTTCAACATGGGGACATGTGCTCATCGTAGAGAGCATGAGAACCTCAACATCTCTGGTTGTCCAAGACCTACAATCTTGCACCCACTTCAAACAACACCCTTTAGAAGTATCGGCCAGTGGATGTGATCCACGGGAGTTAGTGATAAATCCAAAACCATGCTAAAAGGAAAAAATTACCTTAAGCTACAAATGATATAGCAGTAACATACAATGATTAAGTGCAATTTCCTAACATGTATGCAATATATACAAGTGCGAAATGCAATATTTACAAGATGCAAGACTATACTAGCATGAATGCATGACGCAAGATACATAAAAATGCAATGCAGGATGCAAATGCCCTAACCTACACTAATCTATGTTAATTGAAATGCTAGGTATAATCACATGACCAGTGAAACCATCCCAGCATTGCATCAGAATGTCTACCCCTATGCTTCATCATAAACCAAAATAAGGATAAGTTAGGCACAAAAAGGTCATGAGTCGGGATGCACGTCATACCATAACTAGTAATAAAATCCAACTCATGGAGGCGGGAGGGAGGGACAAAGTCATGCAAGGAGATGCCACCACAAGCCTTCCCTATTCATCACAAGACAAGGCCAAAAGAATTAGACAAAGGAAGATCCTCACCCTCAACTACAAAGCCATCACCTAAAGATCGAGAAGGGATGAGAAGGAACCTAAGGAAAACTCTAAGGTTGTCTATGGGAAAAGAGAGTGCAAGGTAAGGGATGAAACCATGCTTAGAGGAAAAGTTTTGATCCCAACCCAAGAATTGTTGGCCTTGTGTGTGAAAATGGAAATCCCTGCAACAAACCATAGGTTGAAAACAACTCTTCCCTACAGGAAAATGACTACCAAATGGAAAACTCCCAACCATATCTATAGTGGAATGGCAAGGTAAAAAAGGAGGAGGTTGGAAACTATTGTCACAAAAATCCTGCTGTGGGAAAATCATGGCCTCATCTTTACCAAAGCTAGAGCACAATGGTGGTTGAAAATCTTCTTCATAGAATAAATCCAAGTGCTCAAAAGAGCATTTATCAAACCTTCGAGGGCATGACCGGAAATCATCATGAGAATATTGCAATAAGTCATGCCTGGGTGGTCGGAATAAATCTGTAATCATGTCATCTTCATGTTGTCAAACATCTGGATTCTGAATTAGTAGCAATCACATATGGTTGTTTTAAGGGCAACAATTGAAAACGACCTTCAATATCATAAATGGTATCTTCTCTAAGACCAGAATACATGACATCCCATTTACATCTCCCAACATGTATAAACTCATCAATGTTGTCAATCACATCATCACGTTCATTATAGCATGAAGGGTTTAATGTATCCAGGGATTCCTCTAGCATTTCTTCACTTTTCTGAATCATGAAATAAAGCAACATCGAAAACTTGGAAAGAAGTATAACTTACCATGTTCTCTTTTTCATGTGTAGGAGGAATGGAAGCATGGATGATTTTATCAAAAAGAGGAGCAAATATCAACGCTTTGTCTTCATGAGGAGCCTCTTCATGGATTAGGTCTTCAACAAGGTATGTTTCATCAAAGTGTTCTTCTTTGGTATATTCGCAAGCCAACTCATGCTCTTCTTTGCAATCTCCCTCATGATTCACCTCTTCAGGCTCTCGTTCCTTAATCAAATCCTAGTTGTCATTAATGGAATCATGAGGGTTATTCTTGCTCCTCTTCAAGGGATTGGTAATCCTCTTCGTGAATCTTCTCTTCAACTTCTTGTTCATTAATGGTGTAACAAACATAAATATATATAAAATATGTAAATATAAATATATACAAATAACTAATAATTAAGAGACATGACATCCTAATGAAAGAACGCATCTCTTATGAAAGGGCACCCCTGCATGGGTATATATACAACCCTCATTTATCATTTGTAAGCATCTCATATCTCATTCATATTCTTATTCAATATATATATATGGATTACTTTATATTCTGAGTATTTTGGATATTGCATGTATGAACCAAGTTGGTGTTGATATTATGGTAGTTGCGGGAGGTATTTACCTCCACGTGTAAACCTGACGAGAATAGAATACTCCGGGAAGCAAGAAGAAACCCTAATGAGTTGGTTAATAACCCTAAAAGACATGTCGGCTCAAGAAGATAACTTGTATTAGGTTATGAGCCTCCAAGAGAAGAAGTCGGCCTCCAAGAGAAGAAGTCGGTCAGAAGAAATAATATATACTAAACAGACAGATACCCAGAATGAGAAGTCGGCCCAGGCAGTTAGCCAGAATTACTATAAATACAGGAGGCCAGTCTTCATTCTGGTAGGCAGTCTCAGAATTGCAGAGCAGCACTTGTGCGCACTGCAATGCCCAATTTTGTGCGCAGGTTTGGAGGAGAGCTGCCATTGCAACTGCTGCAGCTAGCAGATCACGTTTGGCTTGGACTATCTCTTGGTTAGGGTTTGGACTATCTGA
>JASDQU011375483.1:0-19935 GCA_032191745.1 Picea mariana | reverse complement strand
TCAAGAGAATGCTTCCAGGTGGATGCGCACTTCTTGAAGGATCACACCGCAAATACAGGAATACAAGATAGATGAAATGCTTTGAAAATGTAAAGTACTCCAGATGGTAGATGTAACCACTTAGCTAATTACTCCACAACATACAAGATGACTTGCATCTAAAATAATAGATAAAGAGATCAGTGTGTTTGCAAGTGTAAAATTATATTGCAGATGTTGTAGACCAAGGATTAAGTTAAGTGATTAATGTGAGATTTATTTTAATCCTTTCTAAGTGTCAACCCAAAACTTTCCTCCGCCAATTACCAAGTGATTGTTGGATGCTCAAGAAGTTAGGCAACGAGGCCCACCCTAGCTTCATAGGTCAGCCCTAAGATCAGAGTACTCCTGGAAAGGACGCTGTGCGTCGTGAGACCGTCCCTGGCCTAGCACCTTCCGTTGCCTTCCTCCGACCCCGTTTTAAATGGCAAAGATGGTTGGTAATGGTGTCCTATTAAGTCTAATAAATTGATTATTAAACCTATGAGCTAAGTGTTGAAAAGTGTCTGAGTGCTTGCAGCTTGCTCAAAAGTGCCAAAGTACTGAAACTGAAAGATATGAGTGTGAACTCTTAAACAGTGAAATTGCAAATTAAGTTCCTAAGATGTTGAATTATTGCATGTAAATGTAAGAACTGAAATGCTTGTGAAATTGAAAACTGAAAATGTGAAGGCTAAAGCCTTAAACAAATAGATTGCAAGTTAAATTGCTTAATGAGATTATTGCATGTGAAACATAAAGCAATGTAAATAACTTGCGGAATGAGAAGCGATTAATTTAGCCTTTAAGAAATCAGTGTTTGCATGCATGTGTGTAACATAAAGATTAAAGAAAATGTAACTTGCATGCAACTGAAAATAGAGATTTAATCTAAGCCTCCATGGGCTCTAAACTAGCAATTAGGTGTGTATGATCTACTCTAGATAATTTTAAGTTTAAGCATGCATGTAGATATCACAACTAGTTAGCTAAACTATGCAAGAAAAAACGAAAAGAAAATTAATCTAAGACTTGCAAAGCAAAGACTGAAATGAAGAAGGCAAGCCACTTGGGTACACTCCTTTGGGCTTGCATACAGTGATTTAGAAGGAAGAGAAGAAGAGAAACTGTTACCACTCTTGAAGGGAGGTATTGGAAGGTGTGTTGCGCTTGAAATTGGGCAGCATATACCCTTAGCTTGGCGAGAACCTGCAAAAATCAGCAAGCTATTGCTTGTTGATTTGTGCTGCAACACACTCAAAAAGAGTTATGAAATCTCTGTTTTTTGACAGAAACTTCACACACATAAAAACCAAAATTTATATTGATTAAATTGACCTATCTAAGCAAGTTAGATACCCAAAACTGAATGTGATAGAAGGAGGAAGAAGAACAGAAAATGCTTGTGAAGTTTAAGTGAAGATGAGGGTAGATTCGTCCTTGAACCTATCCCAACAACCCCTTCAAGATGATCTTCAAAACTTCCAATAAATCGTGAAATGAAATAGATAATGATTGCATGCACTAACAACACAACATAGTTTCCATCATTAGTGAATTCAAAAACATATAAGCTAGCAATTATACAATTACTAAGCCTAGCCAAGAAAACTAATTTACCTAACAATCTATTCAATAACACAATAATATCGAAACAAGAGCAGTATCACCTCATGAATACATGGATCATCCAGACAAATCTTGAAATCCTCGAGTCCTCCAAAGAAATTTCTTCTATTATCCAATGGGAAGAGGTTGTAGCAACAAGGTTGCTACAAGCTCTTCAAGAACCAAAACCAGTGAAGCAAGATGATAATAATGAGAGAAAGAGAGAGGGAGATGGAGTGAATTTGGTAGTATAACAATACTGTGAAGAATGGTAAACAATGAGGAAGTGAGAGGTCTTTCAAATAGCATGAGAGGCTAAGGAGACCCCTCTTGGATCTTCAACACGTGTCAAACATCCAAGGGAAGAGACAACTCATGGAGAAATTCAACCAATGAGGGTGTGGGCTTTTAGGTTGTGTGAGAAAGGAAAGAAAGGTGAATTGGATGCTGAAATGGCAAGGAAAGGAGAGGCGAATTGGTTGAGGAGGAGACCCATGCTTTCATCCCAGTAACTTCCAATTCAATGCTTGAGGTTTCCACTTTTACTTGTGACCTTTCCACTTTTCAAAGAGGGAAAGCGTGAGTTCTCAAGGGAAGGCGTGAGGTAAGGAAGGAGTGTGGAGGGATGTGTATGGCATAGGCCTAAATGGCATGTGAGAGGTGGAGGAAGGGCGCATATGTGGAAGAAGGGACCCACGCTTTAATTTGAAAGAGTTTCCAAATCTCACATGGGAAGGGGGACGTACTTGCTAAGGGGGACATAAGCTTTAAGAGGAAAAGAGTGAGTTTTAAAAGGTAAGTGTGTTGGCATGTGTTGGCCACAAGCCAAGTGGGACGTGGAAGCTAAATGAGAGGCGCACCTCATGAAGGAGGGGCCTACCACTCAAATTAATATGAGTATTAACTCTCACGTGGGTAAAGGGGACATATTCCTTAGTGGGAATAAATTAAATGAGTGGGTAAATGTGGGTGTAAAGGTTAGGAAGTAGTTGGGAAAGGTTAGGTGGGGTCCTTCTCATCAGTTGTCACTTTACTTCACCTTATTTGACTAATTATTACAAAATTTGACATTTTCCCATGTCTTGGGTTTAGCAATTAAAATTGCTTTTATCTGACTAAAACTCCTAAGTGGACAAAACCCTAACAAAACTTGTCCGACTGAGTTGAAACTTTGTCCAAGGGTGTAGGAGGTCTCATTACCTTTCTTTAGAGTACAAATACCCCTATCAAAAGCCCAGGGACCTAAGTTTTACATTATTTCATCAGAATTAATTAATTAATTAAATTCCCAACCTTAGGAAAAATTAATTAATTAAAAAAAACCTATCTAGACTCAACGGAATTCTGCGAAACTTTTTAAGCTGTCTTACATGGTCATTTACATCATTCCTAAACACTAACTACCAGAGGATGGCGTCATTAGAACGCCTTTCACCACTTTGGAGGATTTATTGCTGGTGGGAGTGAAAAACTCAAGGGAAATTAATAAGGCTAGTTAGGCCAAATTAGTAACCCGAGGATAAAAAGCACTCAGCGAAAGGAATTCTCCTAATGAAGAAATCCTAAGATAACTGATCTAACGATTGATCCATGCAGACCTATTACATTATTAAACCACACAGGGGTGCGGAAACCCCGTTTACAAAAACTGTGCTGGAAGCAAAAAATTTCCCTTAGAACCAAAGAGTCTTCGACTTATTTGCATCTAATGATGCATATCTTCATGGTACATGGAGTTGACCCCCTAGTTGAATAGGTGGTCAACAACCCCCAAGGAGGTAGCTTCTCTAAGCTCCTTGTGACTCCATTAACCCAATAGTAAAGGCACTAGTCATTAATTTGTTGCATTGGAGAAATAAAATATTGCATTTGGAAACGTGAATTTCGGTCATTTTTACTTCTTGCAAAGTGGATTTTTTTTCTAGTGCCTTAGGCACCTCACAGTCACTAGGGCATCCTCATCTAAGGGCTACTTATTGCTGCTGTTACAAATTTGCATCTTCATCCATTAGGTCTGTAGAAACCCCAACATACTTGCTTTAATAACTCTCTTATCAACCATTGGTTTTTGCACAAAGTTTGCACATTTACTCTACTTGTCCTAGCGCACTTTTGGGCAAAGTTTGAGGGGATTCCAGTGGCTGATTTTCTTGCTGTAATACATTGAATGTTACAGCTATAAGGATGATATAATATGCTACAGACAAGTGTTTACAACAGCCTTATCATTTATGCTAAGGGAATTGGTTTTTCATCTTGAGTTTAGCTAGTCAATTGCTAGTCTTTCTCTCGCATTTTCTACTTGATCTTTAGCATTTATTGAGCATCTTATAGTATCTTTTTCTTGCTGATATATACTGTCATTTGTTTCTGCAAAATTAGGGACAACAAGCTTAACTTGCTGATCCAACTAACATATATTGTTGCAACGTATGTTTTCTTGTGTCTTGGGTAGGTACAATCATTTGAAAAAGCACCATACCTGTGGGGCAGCCATTACTTGAATTACAAGGCATCTCTCCCACCTTTTCTTTCCATTTAGACTTGACCTCTAGGGGCTTCTTTTCCACTTCCCTCCATCTCTGTCTCAATCCCCCTATGGTCACCAAGATCGCCTCCCTAGAGTGACCTAGTGACCCTTGAAGTGCGGGATCTACATCGAGGTGACATTGGGTGTAGGATTCCCAAGTTGTAGCACTCGTTCCGTGGCTGGGTCAGGCTTTTCCCAACCTACAACTTGTGCTATAACAGGGTGCTAAGTCCAAGGCAAGAGGGCAAGGGTTTCACAAAGCTTCAAGTAGGCAAAGGCAAAGGCAAAGGCAAAGGCACAAGGGAAGAGGACCAAAGGCAAGCAAAGCAAGAGGGGCGCACCAAGGCAAAGGGCACCTTGCTTCAAGAGGCTAGCAGGGACATCTTCAAGGGACTCCAAGGATTTCGAGAAGGGTTACTATTGTACCAGGTTCACTTGTATATGTTTTCCGTGTTGTACTTTTTTCTTTGAGGCCTTATATATACATCTACTCCAAACTGGTTTTTCCCATGGGGGGTTTTCCAGGGTCATGCTGACCAAAAACATGTGTCAATTTCATGCATGCTTAGAATTGTTAGATCAACATTTAGAGTTGTAAATATTGAGAGGAGTGTTATGTGTTTTGAGTATTATTGTATGTGCTAATCATTGATATGAAAAACACTTGCAAGGGCACCTCAAAAGGACACTTAACCATAAAAATTATCAGCAGAAAGTTACTAAACAATTTGCTGTCCTTAAAGACAACAAAGGATAGTTTTGGAAGTTCAAACTTAGAGCTAAAATTTGATCAAAGACAGATCAGTTTTAGCAACTTGATAGTACCTTGTTTCTCTTCATGGTATCAAAGCCCTTGGTGGCAAGACTTGGTGATTTCTAGTGCATTCAGTGGACATTTTTGTGACAACAAGTTGGCAGATTTTTGGACAGCGTGTTGACTGAGTTTGTGGACAGCTTGTGGGGATTTGTTGACAGTTGCAGAACTGATTTTGGACACTTGTGGATAGCCTCTTATCACACCTGCGTGGACATGACTGAGGTTGATTTAGACAACCTCTTATCACACCTGTTTTGTCAGGAGTGAGGCTGTAGTTCTATTGCCTCTTTTCACACCTGCGTTGACAGGAGTGAGGCAGTGCTCTTGTGCAGTTTTAGCATCAGTGTGAGCTTTAGTGGACAACTATGTCGGTGTCCTAGATGCGGGCAGAGGATAGGCTAGACGGAGCTAGCAACTGGTTCCCTTGGAAGACCAAGATCACTTTAACCTTAGAGGACCTTGAACTATGGGATATAGTTCATGCTCCCGTTGTTCTTCCTCCTATCACTACTCCCGTGTTGGTGGCAAAGTTCAGGCAGAGGAGTATCAAGGCGAAAAGGACTATTTGTGACAGGGTGAGAGACGACATCATTCCACATTTGACTGGTAAAGACTATGCATTTGAGATGTGGGAGTCTTTATGCAAGCCTTACCAGAGTCCAAACTAGAACCGGAAGATGGTTCTGCAGGACAAGCTTAGGAGCATTCAGATGCTCGATTTCGAGTTGGTTACATCATTCCTTGGCAGATTCACTCAGATCAGAGATGAGCTTGCAGCTGTCGGAGAGATAGTGGACCCAGACTTTATGGTGAGGACAACCTTAAACAACTTTACCAAAGCATGGGGTTCATTTGTTCGAGGCATAGTTGCCCGAGACGTTATGCCTACTTGGGAAAGACTTTGGGATGATTTCGTACAGGAGGAGACGAGATGCATCTCGGAGTCTTCAGGACAACAACGGATTACTCAGGGTGATGAGGACCTTGCTCTATGGACTAAGGGCAAGAAGAAGACCAACAAAGGTGCTAGACAGGGTCCCAAGGGAGGGGCCAAACCACAACAGAGTGGCGATGGGCAAGAGAGAGACATGAGAACAGTGAGATTCTTTGCTTATGGAGAGATGGGTCACTATGCCGGATAGTGT
The DNA here is from genome assembly GCA_032191745.1 of Picea mariana. Lineage (NCBI taxonomy): Eukaryota > Viridiplantae > Streptophyta > Pinopsida > Pinales > Pinaceae > Picea > Picea mariana. Next base: position 13,817 of record JASDQU011375483.1, on the reverse strand, counting down.
CCCAAGAAGAAGAAGAAGAAGAAGCATCAGGATGATACTACAACGACAACAAAGGAGATTGAGTTGGATGCACAGTTTGTGAGAGAGTGTGCATTTGTCAATTCTTTGTCAGCTGTTACACCATCCAACGTCAGGTGGGGAGATAGAGTTGAGGAGGACCTATTGACTCATAGTAGTGATTCAGAGGGAGATTAGAGTCAGTTTTCGAGGACACCATCTTCAGGGGTGACTGGTCCACCCGGGACAACTTTAGTTTCAAAGTTGCCGAGATAGAGGGTTGGTGCAGGGGCTTCAGAGCATCAGAGATTGATGAGGAGCAACATGGCACCACAGAGGCTTGAGCCTCACTTGGCTACGGAGACGGGAAAATCAAGTTTTGGTTCCACTTCAGGTGGAAGTCACTTGGTGAGAGGCCAAGTTGAGGATCTTGGTGAGATGCCAAGATCCAAATACTCTTGGTTAGATACCAAGAGGGAGAGACTTTTGGTGAGATGCCAAGAGAGAAACTCTTGGTGAGATGCCATGAGTAGTGACCATTAGCGATATGCCAGGAGGTAGAAATTCTTGGTGGGAGACCAAGGTTGAGATCTTTGGTATGATACCAAGATCTAGGTGATCTTGGATAGGTGTAGATGCACTTCCATCTATAGATCACGCAGGTTGAGCAAATCGGTGTCAGAGACTACTTTTGATGATCAAGGTACAACCATACTCACCGAGTATTTGCCAGTAGCCAACCATGTCCACTATAGGGATGAGATTGGTGGTGATGGGCACTTTCCTCGGTAAGAGGGAGTGTTGAGATTTGGGTACTTTGGAAAGTGGTCCCCTTGTGTTTGTGAGTCTCTAAACACGAGAGACTATTACCCTCATTACTTTACTTTATGTTCTAATTTCACTATGTCTTAAGAGTTTANAAGTCAAAAGTGAAATATGTCACTTAAGTCATTAAAGTGACATTTAATTCACTTTGTGGGTGAGTTAAAAGACATAAAGCAAACTAAGGAAAGTGGGTTTCCTAAGTGAGATTTTTGGATTAAATCTCACCCATTGATTAGACATGGCTAGATTGGATCTAGGCCATTGATCATTTAGGGTTTGGCCAAAGAGAGGCTAAAGGAGGGAATAGGGCAAAGATGAGATTCATTCTTCACTTGAGAGGAGAGGAGAAGGAGGAGAGCACATGGGCGCATTTCTTGAGGAGAGGAGGGCGCACAAGGAGGAGGGCACTTGCTACTTGAGGGAGGAAGGCACAAATGATGAGTGAAGGTGCTTTCATGGTGTTGGAGGCATTCACTTGAGGGAGGGCGCATTCATAGCTTGAGGGCGCACTTGGAGGAGGAGAGGTGCACATCTTCATGGAGGGTGCACCATGTTTATGAGAGATTTCATGGAGGAGGAAGGGCGCAATTCTTGAGGGGAGTCCTTAGTGAGAAACTAAGGGCACATATCCATAGACGAAAGTCTTGCTAGAGGAGGGGCATGTTGCCGTCCTTATACACACTTGCAAACGTGAGCTAAGTTCAACTCACTTAGTGTGTCCTTGGAGGCACAATGCCTAGGTTCAAAAGCCCACTGTCACCTCGACTTGAACCTCTTCCGTCTAGGCTTACTCCTAGTGAAGCCAAGGGCGGTAGACCCTAGTTACTATGTGAGGTTAAAGATCAACTCTAGGAGTTGGTTTCAATTGGTTAAAGGTTTGGGGAAGATCTAGCCTATATGCAATGCGCAACAATGCAATGCGCAACAATTCAAATGCAAAAGCAAGCCCTTTCCTAAGACAACTAAAGACTAGTTCCTAAGGTTGGGCAAGGGGTCAACTAAAGATTCAGGGAGATAGATTTTACAAGAATTACACAAGATTACAAAGAGACTAGATACAAAGATTAAAAAGAAAGTTACAAGATTAGATACAAAGATAGAACAACTAAATATAGAGTTACAACTAAAAAATATCTAAGAGATACAACTAAATACAAGATAAATAAATGATACAACTATGAACAAAGAGAGACAAACACAAACATTTGTTACTTGATTTGTGCAGGAAATAAAGATGCTTCAAATGGAAGAATTGTACCAACACATCAAGCCAACATACCCAACAATAGAGTGCCTCCAAAGGATGCGCAACTCTATGTGGCTGCTTTCAATGGTGTACAGCAGGAGCTTCGAGGACTTGGATATCTTTAACATGCATTACTATCTTATCCTCATGAGTTGCCCCTTCATCTTCGGTTGTACAGCAAGGAAGATGCTCTTCGTTTGGGGATTCCATTTTTCCATCATTCTCTGAATTAAGAAACAAGGTATCATCAAAATCTTGAAAAGGAAAGAAACTAACCTCATCGTCTTCTTGTTGTGCAGGTGGAGAAGGCTTGTGGATCACTTCATCAAGAGGAAGAGGGCATGTTGATATTTCGTCATTGGGTTCCGACCCCTCAACTGTGTCTTCAACAATCCCTTGTCGATCTGTGGTTTGTTCCCCTTCTTCTTGGAAATCAATGATGAAGCTCTCAAGGGTAAACAAACTCTCCCCATTGAGAGTACTTGAGGTAAAGAGGCATCTTATCTCAAGCGAGGAGATCTTCTCCTCAATCACTGCAGCCATGTAGTAGGCCTCATCAAGCATCCTTGGGGTTCTCTTATCAAGAGGGAAACTTAGATATCCCAAAAGTGCATGAGTAAAGAGATGGACCAGGTATCTCTCCTTGGGATGATGACTCTCAGGAATTTGATATAGCATGTTCTCAAATCTATCTTGGAAGTCTCTGATAGTTTCATCCTCAGCTTGCTTTGTATGCTCGAGTTCTTTTAATAGTGCTGGGATGTCTTCTAATTGGATACCCCATCTCTCGAGAAAGGTTCTCTCAAATTGCTCCATAGTCGTGATGTTGGCATTAGGGAGGTTGTCATACCACTCTTTGGCATTGTAACAAAGTGTGGCAGAGAAAAGTTTCATGACCACATCTTCAGCATAATCATCGACCGAGTAGGATAGAAAGAAATTTCAGAAGTTTCTCATTTGATAGTCATCTCTCTCTCTATCACCACCACTGAATCCAGGGAGCAAATTTATGTATTCAAAGGGAATTTGTTGAGGATACCCTGGGATGTTACTCATGTCTAAAGGCTTGTAGTTCCCGGGATCCCATTGTGAAGTCATCGTTGGCTTCGTCATCAGTGGAGTCGCCAGATAGTTTTCTTGAAACTATCAAAGAAATAGGGAAAACACCCTAGTGGAGTCGCCAGGTAAGCTTGTAAGATAAGGCTTCTGAGGCAAGGCTTACCGAAAAGGTTTGTCGTTTGAGGAGAATTGACTCAGTGTTCCCCAACAGCGACGCCAAAATGTTATTGCACAGTTTGTAGTTAGGATAAAAGGCTTGAGTCTTGTAGGTCAAACTGGCGTTACAGGAACCTATCCCACCCAATGTCACCACGATGGGAAGGTTCTTTCTATTTAGGGAGGTTAGGCCCAGGGGAGACGTCCCCGGTGCCCTGTGGATTGAAGAGGCAAAAGGCTAATAAGACCAAGATAAGGTTTCCCCCCTTCACAAGTCACCACCCAAACAGAAAGTCCCGGCTAAACAACCAATAATAAAGTAAATCCCCAATAAAGAACACCTACCTGGAACAAGACACCAGCAAACAGATATGTGCAAGCTATATTTCAATGGGTTAGGACTTCATAAGACTATCTGATATATATAAGCAATTAACAATAAATGTTGACGAAGTCAATGTTTATCAATAGCAAATGAAAAGAATATGACACTTCACCAATAAATATCGGAACGATGTGGCATTCAATGTAACCAATCAACACTTCATTCAATCAATGCCTAAACCACCATTCAATTGCTCTTAAAACAAGACGTTGCTGCATTAAAGATGAAATAACCAATGATGATGTCAGCAACTTAGAAGGTTAAATCTAGGCTAGGGTTAGTGTAGTTAGGGTTTGAAATTCAAAGAGTTTTGAGAGTTGTTTGATCAATTTCACTTCAACGCCGGAGGACTTTAGATCAGTGCCTTAAGGGTGAAATGGAGTCAAAATGAAGGACGCAGGGGTTGAAGGAGGAAGGCTAAGGACTAGAGGGAAGAGTTCTGAAGTGCTGCTATGGTAGGGCCTCAAAATCAAAATCCTAGGGGAGAGAGGCTCACTCCGGTGTTGCTATAGCAAGGCCTCGTGCTCTCTCCTCCTTCCTTAGGTCAATTTGGCAAAACGACTAGCATAAAGGATAAAATCAAGACAAGAGAGTCTAGTGAGGGAGTGTGTTGCTACAACAAGGCTCTATCATCAAAACCCTAGAAGAAAATGGCCCTAAGTGTAGATAACCTAGGCCTGGGACGTCTTCTTCCTCTTGAATTCTAAATGGTATGGCTAGCAAAAGGGAGGAAGAAAAAGGAGTGTAGCTACGACTAGGCTCTCTTTTTCTTCTTCAATGGCCGAAAGTTTCTCTATCAGGGGACATGAGACAATGACCTACTTGTGTGCTTGTCCCCTAGGGTTTTTGTTCAGCAATAATCATAAATAACATGCAAGAAATTGAACTACAACCATTCATTCAAGAAGTTTTGCAGAAAAATACTTACAATTCATCAAGAAATAACCATGCAAACCCTAGTTGTAACACCTTCCTTCAAGCGAAACACCATAAAATGCCAAAAAAGTCTTCCTTCAACAAGTGCGCCTTCCTTAAATCAGCCAAATACCCAAGATAGGGTGCAAATTTCAGACCTCCTTATGGAGTGAATGAGTGATGATGAAAAAATGAGAGTGAAAATCTTCCATTTATACAAAAGCTTGACCTAATTTTACATTTTAGGTCGGGTAAAAAGGCCGACAAGGTCAAAATATTAAATCATATTATTTTACATTAAATTGTCAAGTTAAAACCCTAATCAAGCAAAAAGGTAAGACACCACCCCTTCCTAGGGTGACGTTAGCCCCTATCAGGGCAAATGTAGCCTCCTGAAGTAAGACGTTAGCCCTCCTTGGGCTCCTCCAAGCTGCCACATGTGCCAACTGCCCTATCCATTTGCCAATACGCTCATGATGATGTCACAGGCCTCCTAATGACGTCCTAGGCCATCTAGAGCCAACGTCCCACTGAAAATGGGTCAATCCCCCTAGGGCCAACTGTGCCGAGGTGCCTTTGGTGGAACATCCTCTTCTTCTTCGGTGTAAAGTCTTTGATCAAACTCTGTCCTGTCTCTCACCCCTGATGGGGTCTCAGCATCCATCTGGTGGGCTCTTTAGCCCCATGGAGGTCCGAACTGATCATCTCCCCATGTGTAACGGTCCAAATGGTACGTGTCCGTCGGGTATGGTCTTGCACATCAAAGGTTACGCCCTCCATGGGCTCATCAGTCAGCGGGATCATAGCAATATCAATCACATCTCATCATTAATATTATTTAACATATGCATAAAATCCCTAGTACATCAGTTAACAACTCAAAGACGTTACACAAGCCCGCAATACAAGTCTGGGGAAAAGGACAAGGCGTCCTATTGGGCTAGTGTCCACAGGAAAATGAAAGTTTCCAGAAAGACCTCATCCAAGCCATGTAAGTGGGTGATGTGGTCAGGGAATGTCCAAGCATGTGGGTGCATTGAAGGCCAAGGACACAAAAATGTTACCTGTGGATGCCTTTGTAGAAGGCGAGTTGTACCTGTCATGGATGCATTCTTTCCAAGCCCATTTTGGCCTTTATTTCTTTTTATTCTTTTATTCTTTTTGCTTTTTTGTTCAAGAGCTAACCAGGGGACACTGCCTTGTCATGGTGACCAGAGCTGATAGCGTTACCCACAAGTACTTCCGCAGAAATGAGAAAGCTGGCTCGTGATGAGACCCCCTTTCCCTTGGGCATGCAACCAAGAGTCATTGCCCTGGCGTGTTAACCAGCTGGTGGCAATGTCATACTGTTAGGTACCCATGGAGCTAATAGGTTGGCTCATGATGAGACCCCCTATCCTCTGACTAGGTCTTTGTTTTATCATTTTTTCGGGTCCCTCTTGTTTCTTATTGAGAAGCCTTTTATTGCTTTCTTGGGGATCCCTGGGCGAAGCATCTTGAGGTTTTATTCTTAGGCTTTTATCTTTTACTAGCTTTCTTTTACCTTCTGGGCCTTCAGCCCCTTCTTCCCACGAGGTAAGGTGCAGTCCTGAAAATAGGTCAACCCAATGCCCGGACAAGGGGAATGGGATGAGTGAGCGGGAGACAAGATGGAAACGTGGTGTTATGATGGGAGCGGACGATGGCTTTTCAGAAATCCTCCCAGTGGCAAACCAAAACCTACAAACACAGGTTTGCTAGGGCATCCTGTCAATCCCCCCAAACATGGTCAAGTGGGCAAATGTAAGATCCAAGCAGTTGTTAGAAATAAAATGAATCAGATGCATACATTTAAAGGTTTCAATGATCAAATGTGACACATACCATGATACCTGGATCAATTACCTCATGGAGCAAGAACCTCTTTTGATACAGGACCAAGTCGATGGTGATGGATGTTGCTACTGCTGACAAGATAAAGATGATAGAAGAAGAAAAGGTGGGCTCTCCAGGGCCATGCTCAGGTTAATCCTGCTCTCGGTACTCCATGTCTAGGACCTGTGGGCCTCGAGACATGATCTCCTAGTTATCCCTGTAAAGTGGGGATAACAAATGGCAAACATAAATTACACAAACCCAACAATGAAGTTGCCTCCAAAGGATGCGCAACTTCAAGGGGGCCAATCCAATCAATCAACACACCACTTAAACTGAAAGTTAAAAGCTTAAAACAACCCTCCAAAGGTGAAGGGCGCAACTCTAAAAAGCCACTTAGATGATCATCCACAAAACCGAAATACTTGCATGTAAATATAAATGGAAAGTAAATGCTTGCAAGATTTAAGTGTCAGCCAAAAGAAAGTATGTGCCAATGTAAATGTCCCAAGGTTGAGGTGGATTAAAGGATTATTAAGTTGTTAAGTTAAAGATTGAATCCTAACTAAGTGACAACCTCAAGACTCCCCCCGCTTGTACCAAGTAGTTACTGGGTGCTCAAGAAGTGAGGCAAACAAGGCCCCACCCTAGTTGCACAGGTCAACCCAAGGAAAGAAGTACTCCTGGAAAGGACGTTGAGCGTCGTGAGATCACCCCCGACCTATCACCTTTCGTTGCTTCCTTTCAATCCTCGTTTAAATGGCGAAGTTGGGTCAGTGGTGAGTGCCCTATTAAATCTAATAAATTTTATGCCCTATGAACCAAGATAAATTGAGTTAGTGAGTGTGTTGGGCAAGATGTTGCTTGCCAAAGAGTTAGGTGCTTGAATAAGAAATGACACTGCTTGCAAGTAAAAGAAAGTACTTAATCACAATGTAAAACTTGAAGAAGCATTGAAGTACTTGAACATTAACTTGCAAAAATTGAAAAGATAAGTTTGCCTTAAACCATTAAAGTTATGCCATGCCCATGATATTGCAAGAAAGGAAAATGTACTTGTGTAAAGATAAAGAAATGAAAGCATGTACTTGAACTAATCTAGAGCTTGCAATGAAAGATGATTAAGATAGTATCACAAGATTACTATGCCTCCATGGGCCTAAACTAGTATTAAGATGCTACTTCTACTTCGAGATAATATTAACCATTTAACACATGAGAAGTAAAAGCATTAAAACTAACCATACGATTTTGGGGGTTGGCTAGGCCAAGCACACTCCAAGGTGTAGGCAAACAACTTAAGATTAAATGCTTGAAAGATAAAAACTAAACTAATAGAACCACATACAATGGCACAAGGTGGAGGGAAGCCTTCCTATTTTGTGCCAAAGAGGGTTGAAAGAACTTGAAACAAAAACTGAAATAAAACTAGCCACTCAACCTTGTCCTAGTGACAAGTGGGACAAACAAATAAATGAAATATTGTAGAAATCAAATGACTATCCTAGCCTTATGGTTTTGGGGGACCAAACTCACACCAAGATGTAGGCACAAACTAAATAAGTAAATTGCAGAAAATTACAAATGAGAAATGCAAGCCTCTTAGGGACTCCCTTGGGCTTACTTCCAATGCTAGAAAAAGAAGAGGAAGAGGTGGGTATTGTTACCCAACAATAGGAGGCTCTTCTTGAGTGTTTTGTGGCCCAAATTGGGAAACACCTCCCCTTGTACTCGCGAGAATCTGCAAAACCAGCAAGCAAAAGCTTGTTGGAAATGCTACAAAACACAACCAAAGTTAAAGGTTAAAGAAAATTTCTGTTTTTACACATAAATTTTTTGCATAAAAATTTCAGCAATATAGAATATTATGGTGACCTATTCTAAGTGTTAGATAACCCAAAAATCTGAAATGAAATGAACAAAAATAATATATAGAAACTAAAGAGGCTCAAGATGGATTATGAAGACAAGTTTCCAACTCAAAACAATCCTTGCAAGGCCTTGAGATAACCTGCAAATACTTGTGAGACAACTACAAGACAAGAGTAAACGGTGAGTAGATAAGATAGATAAAACAAAATACTTTGAAGATCTACTACTCTACTCATTTAGATTCACAACAACACTATTGAAAATCCTACCCAAACAAAATACTTTACTTGGGAAATCTACTCTAGATCTTAAGAATGCCTCAACAAATAAATAAGATCACCTCAAATCACAAGTGCACCAAGAATACTCTTTGACACACCATTAGTCCTCAAAAGCCTTCTATTAACAAGTAGGAAGTTGTAGTAAGTACTTGCTACAAGTTCCTCTCCAAATGTGAGAGCAAGAAAATGGATGAGAGCAAGATGGGAGAGATGAAGAGAGTGAGGAGAAAAATGGGTAGCATAATAGTAGCAATAGAATTGGTGAGGAAATGAGGGAGAGAGGGCACTCATTTATACTTGGAAAGGCAAAATTATCCCTCTTGGATGCAAGACAAGTGTCAACACCCAACCAATAGTGATCATCTCAAGGAGGGCACATTTTTAGGGTTTTGGAGAGGTGATGGGGATGAGGGATGAGTGAGGGGGATGCGTAATCCCCTTTTAGACCACCCAACACTGTGGTTAGGCACTAGGGAGGGCGCACTAGGAGTTAGGGGGGGTTATCCCACTTTAATTTTTAAGTTGGGACACTGACTTCCTCAAGGGGGCGCAACTTTCCTTGTGGAGCAAGTGAAAAGAAGTGAGTGTAATAGTAAGGGGGTGAAAAAGGTTAGGAAAGGGGTTAGGATAGGATAGGCTAAGGTTTAGACATCATCTCCCACCTTTACTCTAACCATTTAGCTCAATTTTACAAAAAATGACATTTTGACTATGTCATGACTAGCAATTAAATTGCTGCTTTTTGACTGACCAAGACTCCTCATGGACAAACACCTAGCAAAACTTGTCCAGTTGAGCTAAAACTTGGTCCAAGGGTGTAGGGGGTCTCATTCCATTTCTTTTGAGCACAAATACCCCTTGCAAAAGCCCAAGGACCTAGTTTTTACATTTTTTATCAAATTTTAATTAAAATTACCCAACTTAGACAATTTTAATAAATTAAAAGGAACCTATCTAGACTCGATGGAATTCCGCAAAACTTTAGGAGATGTCTTACATGGTTATTTACAACATTCCTATACACTAGCCACCAGAGGACGAAACCATTAGAATGCCTTTCACTACTCTGGAGGAATTATTTGTGAGAGTGAAAAACTCAAGGGAAATTAAGAACGCTGGTTAGGCCAAATTAATAACCTGAGGAAAAAAAACACTTAGTGAAAGGGACTCCTCTAATGATGAATTCCTAAGGTTACTTACCTAACTATGATCCATGCGGACCCATTACATTATTATTCCATGCAGGGGAGCGAAAATTCCATTACAAAAAGATGTGTTGAAGGTCAAAACTGCCTTGTAGAACCAGTAAGTCTTTGACTTGGTAGCATCTGATGATGCATATCTTCATGGCACATGGAGTTGACCCCCTAGTTGAATAGGTGGTCAATCGGGCACACTAAGGCTAGGTGTGCACCAAGCCAAGGAGGAGGGTGCACTTGTGTATAGGGAGCTAAGTCCAAGGAAAGAGGGCAAGGGTTTCACAAAGCTTCAAGTGGGCAAAGGAAAAGGCAAGGCATCTCAAAGACAAAGGCAAAGGCACAAGGGAAGAGGACCAAAGGCTAGCAAAGTAAGAGGGGCACACCAAGGCAAAGGGCGCCCTTCTTCAAGAGGCTAGCAGGGATATCTTCAAGGGACTCCAAGGCTTCCGAGAAGGGTTGCTATTGTACCAGGTTCACTTGTATATGTTTTCCGTGTTGTACATTTTGCTTTGAGGCCTTCTATATACATCTACTCCAAACTGGTTTTCCCTATGGGGGTTTTTCCAGGGTCATGTTGACCAAAAACATGTGTCAATTTCATGCATGCTTAGAATTGTTAGATCAACATTTAGAGTTGTAAAGATTGAGAGGAGTGTTATGTGTTTTGAGTATTATTGTATGTGCTAATCATTGGTATGAAAAATACTTGCAAGGGCACCTCAAAAGGACACTTAACCCCAAAAATTATCAGCAGAAAGTTACTAAACAGTTTGCTGTCCTAAAAGACAGCAAAGGACAGTTTTGGAAGTTCAAACTTAGAGCTAAAATCTGATCAAAGACAGATCAGTTTTAGCATCCTGATAGTACCTCGTTTCTCTTCACTATGATAGCCGTGACACATGAGGATATCGATGGCATTTCTGATATGGTAGAGGAGCCTTGTGTTGGGATTATACACAAGGGACATATGGATCTGCAGACCCAGGAGGAGAGGCATGACTCGTGAAGGAAGATTGTATAAACTCCTAGGTCAGAATACTCAAGCTCTAGTACATGATGAAATCAACCCTAGTGAGTTATGGCATAGAAGGTATGCTCACCTTCATTATCAAGCCTTGCCATCCCTAAAACAGATGGTTGTAGGCATACCGGAATTACAATCAGTACATGAAGGTGTGTGCAGAGGATGTGCACTTGGGAAGAATATCAAGAAACCATTCCCAAGCAGTGAGAATAGATCCAAAGGGATCTTAGATCAATACATTCAGATGTATGTGGTCCTATGCCAGTGAAGTCTCTAGGAGGATTTCTTAACTATGTGACGTTTATATACGACTTCTCAAGAAAGACATGGTTATATTTGTTAAAGACTAAGGATGAAGTATTTAGCAAATTCCAAGAATTTAAGGCTGAAGTAGAGAACCTAACAGATAAGAAGATCAAGATAATAAGATCTGATAATGGAGGAGAATACACCTCCAAGGAGCTTGTTTCCTTTTGCAAAGAAGCTGGGATTAGGAGGGAGCTTATTGTTCCTCATAATCCTCAATAGAATGGTGTGGCTGAAATAAAGAGCATAAATATTGAAGAATTAGTCAAGGCAATGATGAATGATCAGAATTTGTCCATGTTCCTATGGGGAAAAGCAGTTATGACCACTGTTTATATTCAGAATAGAGGTCCATAGAATATTAAAGAACATGACTCCAAAAGAGGCTTTCTCTAGAAAGAAGCCAAGTGTTGAACACTTGAGAATCTTTGGATGCTTCGTCTATATTCATGTTCCCAAGGATAAAAGAAAGAAGTTGGAACCTTCAGGAAAGAAAGGTATATTCGTTGGATATAGTGAATCGTCAAAAGCATATAGAATTTATGTTCTAGGTTAGCAGAAGATTGAAATCAGCAGAGACATAACTTTTGATGAAATGATTGCATTCAAGAAATCTATAGAAGACTCCATAGACTCCAACAAAGAAGAGGAACATGAAGACACCAAAGAAGATAGTATATGTTCTCTAGAACACCCTAGTGAAGAACCAGAACCATCACATGAACATGTGGAACTAGTTATTGAACCTAAGACTAGAAAGAGACCAGCATGGTTTGAATCCACCTTGCAAGAAGCAGAAAGACATAAAGCTCCCAGTGACACCTTCAGAAAAAGCAAGAAGCCCAAAAGGTTTTCCAGTTATGCAACACTCATGACAAATCTTGTTGATGCAGAAGCTTCCACCTTTGAAGAAGTAGTCAAGCAGAAAGAATGGAAGGAGGCCATGATGGAGGACTACTAATCTATTATGAAAAAATGATGTATGGGAAGTTGTGCCTAGACCTAAAGAGAAGTCTGTAGTTACTTCAAAGTGGGTTTATAAGATAAAGCATGCTGTAGATGGAAGTATTGACAAATACATGACAAGATTTGTGGCTAGAGGATTCTCTCAGCAAGAGGGAGAAGATTATGATGAAACGTTTGCTCCGGTTGCCAAATATACATCTATTAGAGCCATCATATCTCTAGCAGCTTTCATGGGTTGGAGTTTACATCAGATGGATGTAAAGACCGCCTTTTCTCAATGGAGTGATTGAAGAAGAAGTATTCATAGAGAAACCTCAAGGTTTTGAGGTACACCCAAGAGAAACCCTTGTATGCAGATTGAAGAAGGCCTTGTATGGACTCTAGCAAGCTCCAAGAGCTTGGTATGCACGTATTGATAGCTACTTGACAAGACTTGGATTTTCCAAGAGTCATGCCGATCCAAACCTCTACTACAAAGTTGTGAATGATGCACTTATGATTCTACTGTTATATGTTGACGATTTGTTCCTAACAGGTGCAGAGCCTCTCATTATTCAGTGTAAGAAGGAGCTAGCCTCAGAGTTTGATATGAAGGATCTTGGTCTCATGCACTACTTCTTTGGATTAGAAGTATGGCAGAAGCGTGGTGAAGTCTTCCTCGGACAAGGGAAGTATGTTGTAAAGATCCTTCAGAAGTTTGGGATGATGGATTGCAAATCCATGGAAACTCCCATGGCAACAGATTTTAGGAAGTTGAGAGACTCTGATTTTGATCCAGTAGACTCGTTCCTATATCGACAGTTGATTGGCTCATTGATGTATTTGGTAAATACTAGGCCGAACATTTGCTTTGTTGTGAACATGTTGAGCCAGTTCCAGGTGGAACCTAGACAAGAGCATTGGATAGTTGCAAAACATATCTTGAGATATCTTCATGGGACGATCACTTATGGTTTGAGATACGCCTCAAACAGTGATGTACAACTGCATGGATTTATTGATTCAGATTGGGCAGGGAGTGCAGATGATAGAAAGAGTACTTCTGGTATGTGTTTCAGTTTGGGATTTGCTATGAAATCATGGGCTAGCAGAAAACAAAAGTCTGTTGCACTCAACACTGTAGAAGCATAATATTTTGCAGGTTGTGATGCTTGTACGGAAGCAGTATGGCTTCGCAAGTTGGTTTCTGGACTGTTTTATCAGGTGTTAGATTCGACCGTGATATATTGTGATAACCAGAGCTGTGTGAAGCTCTTAGAGAACCTGGTGTTCCATGATAGGTCGAAGCACATTGAGATTGAGTACTATTTTCTCCGTGATATGGTTTAGATGGGAGAAGTGGTTCTTTAGTATATCTCCACTGATGAGCAGACTGCAGATATTTTGACGAAGCCTTTGTCCAAGATAAAGTTTGCATACTTGAGGGAAAAGTTGGGGCTTGTGGAGATTGCTCCCTTGGTTGAAAGGGAGGAGATGACTTCCTCAGTTGGGAGGGAGCACTGATATATGGCATCATGGACTGTCAGTGAGTTGCGGATCTGTATCATGCTAGTACAACTTAGAGATGGTCATACAACTTAGAGATGATGCTTGCATCATGCTAGATATGATCATGCTAGTACAACTCATATATGATATAGATGGTTGGAGTTGTTGATACAGTGGCTTGAGTGTTGAAATAATGTAACTGCAAAGTGTATTCTTATTATTATTTGATATATTATTCATTGGA
>JASDQU011375482.1:0-20008 GCA_032191745.1 Picea mariana | reverse complement strand
ACATCTGTTTCACAGGTGCTTACTGCTTCCAGATGAATCCTTTTTATACTTCTGCTAAGGGCATCGGCCACCCTATTTTCCTTTCCTTTTATGTGTTTGATTTCGAAATCGAATTCACTTAGGAGATCCATCCACCTAGCTTGCCTGGCATTGAGTTTCGGTTGATCAAATAGGTTCCTCAACCCACAATGGTCTGTCATAAGCACAAATATCCTTCCCAATAGGTAGTGCCTCCACATTTTTAAAGCATGTACTATGGCATCCAACTCTAGGTCATGGGTCACATAATTGATCTCATGTTCATTTAATTTCCGGAACGTGTAGGAAATTACATGTCCCTCTTGCATAAGGACTCCTCTGAGTCCTTCCTTGCAGGCATCTGTACATATGAGGAAATCATTATCCGGGTCTGCAATATTTAGCACGGGAGCATGGGTCAAGAGGTATTTCAGTTCTTGAAATCTTTCTTCACATTTTGATGTACAAATGAATTTGATCCCCTTTTTATGAAGGGCAGTGATTGGACAGCCAATATTGGAAAACCATTTTATGAACCTTCTATAGTATCTGACTAAGCCCATGAAGGATTTGATATCTGATACATCCTTTGGGGTAGGCCATTCCATAATAGATCTGATCTTATCGGGGTCCACTACCACCCCTTCCTAATAAATGACATGGCCTAAGTAATGGACTTGCTTTTGAAAGAAATTGCACTTGCTAAAATTAGCGTAGACCTGATGTTCTCTTAGTACCTGAAGTACGAGTCTAAGATGTTCCTCGTGCTCCTCCTCATTCTTGGAGTATATTAGGATATCATCAATGAAAACCAATACAAATTTGTCCAGAAATGTTTTGAGTACATTATTCATCAAGAACATAAAAGTGGTGGGGGCATTGGTTAACCAAAATGGCACCACCACGAATTCATAGTGACCATATCTCATTCTGAAGGTTGTTTTGTGGATGTTTTCATCCTTAATCCGGACTTGGTGGTATCCAGACCTCAAGTCGATCTTCGAGAAGATGGTAGCGTCTCCCAGTTGGTTGAACAAGTCATCGATAATGGGTAAGGGGTATTTGTTCTTTATGGTTGTCTTATTGAGTTGTCTGTAATCTGTGCACAGTCGGAGTGTGCCATCTTTCTTTTTCAAGAAAAGGATAGGTGTTCCCCATAGAGATACACTGGGTCAGATGTATCCTTTTTCCATCATCTCCTTTAGCTGTAGCTTGAACTCAACCAGCTCTGGCGTGCTCATCCTATATGGCGTTCTAGATACTTGTACCGCCCCTGGTGTAAGCTCTATCGATAAATCAATATCCCTTCTCAGTGGTAGACCTAGTACTTCTTCGAGGAACACGTCCTTGTATTCTCTTAATATGGGGTGGTCCTCTAGGTTTGGTTTGTCATCCTCAACGGATTCGGACACCTGTGTTGCATATAAGGAGCACCTTTTTCTGCAATACTTTTTCATCTGAAGGGTCGATATTGGTCTCACTGAGATAGGCTTCTGGATCCCTTGGAGGGTCATTTTTATCCCTCCTTCTTCTACACATTCTAAAGTTTTATGATAATAGTCCATTTTAGTTTTATAAGAAGCCAACCAGTCCATACCAATCAACAAGTCATAAGATCCCAAGGGAAGTATGTTAAGGGTCGCTCGGGTGGGCAATCCACCCATGATGAATTGGCAGGATGGGATAGCCTCTGCCACCTTTATTTTGGTCCCAGTGGCTAGTTGTACCAACCATAGTTTAAAATGTTTAATTGGTTGCAGTTTACACTTATCAACAGTCTGAGGAGATACATAACTCAAATTAGAACCTGGGTCAATTAAAATAGAAATTGGGTGGTTGGCGATCATACCTTCCAGCTCCACTACTGAAGCTTGGTGGTCAGCTTGATTATTGTCCAAGGCTGCATAGATTCATGGCATGCTCCTAGCCACGTCATTGATGGTGGTAACTTCTTGGATATTGTAGACCCCCTTACTCTTTTGTTCTATGTGTGGGAAGTCCCTCAATCTATGATTTTCTCCACAACCCCAACATTTTAAGGGTTCCTTCTTTAGGTTATCATTCTTTGTTGGGACTATCTAAAAATGTTTATTTCCACTTTGAGAGGGGAAATTTTGTTGATATACACTTCTAGCAGGAAGGCTCCTCCTAGAGTCTTTTCCATAGTTCTTAAATCTTGAGGAGTTAAACTTTTCTTCTGGAATCTCGAACTACTCTTCTTCTTCCAGTCCTCATGGGGTCTTGTCTTGCTCCCAAATTGTTCATAACAATACCTCACCTTCTGGATAGATTCTTCTAAGGTCCTTGGTTCGTCGAACTCAATCCTATCCCGGTAGGTCTGAGGTAACCCACTAATGAACCGCTACATTTTTTCTTTTTGATATTTTATGTAGGGTACATACCTCAGTAGTTCAAGGAATTTATTGACAAATTCCTCTATGGTGAGTTGTCCCAATCGAAGTTTGTAGAATTCCTTAGTTTTCCCATCCATGTATTTTTCTGATAGATACTGCTTCCTGAAGTATTTCTCAAATTGTTTCCATGAAAAGTCCTTCTCATGGACTCCTTTCACATTCCTAAGGTCTTCCCACCATATGGAAGCCTTTCCATTCAGGTTGAATATGGCTATTCGAGCCTTCAAGTTTTCAGAGTGGTCATGGACTCTGGAATACTTCTTTAAACCAAGCATCAAAGCTTCCGCTTCTTCTCCCGTCTTAATCTCTCCATCGAAAGAGGGTGGTTTGGATTTCTTGAACTCTTTAGGACCACAAGTTTTGGAACGCTTCTGTTTCTTTCCTTTCCTCTGAGAATGCGAGATGGCCTTGCTACTAGAAGATCCTTCGGAGTTGCTAGCTTCCTTTCCAGGGGACTCTCCTGATGAGTGTCCTCTGCCTCCAGGTTGGACCTTCTTTGCAGTACTTCTCCCAGTGGAGCCACTTATGGAGTCATGTTTTTGGGTCTCGAGTGGACTCTGAATTCTCTTCTTGTGTCGTCAATCCGCATGACTGGTTGCAGGTTCATGCTAGAGTTGCCTCTATATGTTGGATAAGCTCTGTAGAACGACTGCGTTAATTTCTGTTTGTTTCTCTTGCTCCCTTAACAATCTCTCGTTGTCAGCCTTGAAACTCTATAACTGGGCCCTGAGGATCCTTACAGTTTCAGCCAGATCTGGAGGGGTTTCCACCGCCCTCCTTTCATCAGATTCTTTGTCTCTATTGTGGGAGCCATCCCCCACTTCATGACACGTCATCATCCTTTAGTATTGGAGTTTTCCCATAATTTCCTGACTGCTTAATTGTTGACAAAACACTTATTGTTAGCTAACAATCTATTAGTTTGTGAACAATACATGGCTCAATTTCTTAAATGCATACACACAGTAGAAAGTTTTCATTCCTTTCTTTAATAACATTCTTAAATCATCCTTTTTAATAAAGAGGTAAAGTAGAGTGTCATTCTTTTAAGAGTACTCTAAATAGAGTTTTTAAGTGACTCATCCATGAGCCCAAGCAGGCCAAGTGTTGTAACCATGCTCTGATACCATTTTGACACACACCCACGATGTGGAAAAACAATTTTTTCTTTTATTTTTCTTAAAGGGAAGAAACTCCATTCATGATTGCTAAATTTGGAAGGTCAGGGGATCAGTCCAACCCCCTGGTCAAGGGTCATTCTTAACCCTGTTGAGTTGGAGGGCTCTTTGATTCCCTATTGGGACCTCTATTTAAAAAAATCCACAGGTCCTCTTTATGAAAGTCCACCTGTGTGACTAAGCACCAAGCACGAGCTTCACCTCCACATGACCACAGGTTGTGACCGCACGCCTACACAAAAGGGTTTCGAGACTTCGCATGTCGGGACTTCGATGTATGAGACACCCCTGACTCCCCAACTCTCGATTTCCAAAAGGGCCTAACGACCATTAGCTCCCGCCACTCACGTGGCCATTCCCATGACAACAGGGTTAACCTAAATGGCCCGTCGCATTTCACGACTTCGGGACTTTCTATGCAAGGCACTCCAACTCCTCCAACTCCTGGCATCCGAAAGGGTCTAACAATCGTTAGCTCCCTCCGCTCACATGGTCATCCCCATGACAACAGGATTAACTTAAAGTGTGTCAGAACTTCGTGTGTCACGAGTTCTCCCAACTTCCCTCTTTAACCTTTCCCTCTTGTGAGTCAGCGAAATGTTGATCTCTTACCACATGTCCTCCTTGATGGAAAACCACGATCAAATCTTAATTTCGCAAATAGCGAGTTTGAACAGTCATTTTCTTTGAACTTCTTGCTCTGCGAGTTAGATAAATGTTGAGCTCTCGCATCGTGTCCTCCTTGATGGATGACCATGATCAAATCGCGATTTTGAAAATCATGAGTTTGAATAGGTATGTTCTTTGATCTTCTTGCTCTGTGAATCAGGGAAATGATGAGCTTTCTCCATGTGTCCTCCTTGATGGGTGGTCCCGATGACATCGCAACTTCTGGTTTCAGGATTTTAATCACGCCAACATGTGATTCTCCCGATGTGCGAATTTGCGATGTCTAAAGTAGTTGAGGTGTTAACGCCTGCTCTCCTTCTTCGAATCCGACGATCGTGACAGACCTTGGATCCTCTCGAACGGATCTTGTCCATCTATTTTTCAAATGAAAGGGCCTTCCCCTTTGATACCTAAATCTCACTATCCCTCCCGAACTTTTTCGATTATGAAGGACTTAAGAGCATTACGCTCTTAATCCTAGACTTAACACATAGAGGGATATTCGGTGCAACTATCGCGCTCCTTCATCGGGTTTAGGAATTAAGTGGTTTTGGGTTTCTACTTACAACGCAAAGAGAGAGCTTATGCATATCTGCACTACCTCTCCTGAGATTAACAGACCCCGTCCTCACAGGGATTGTGGGGTTCAATATCTGCATTCAGGGAAGTACTCACTCAGCTCTAGGACGGTGATGAAATCCCCTGGGGAAAACGCCTTAGAGTGATTTGCATGCTCATAGGCTCTCAATGAAGCAAACGCATGTTCATAACTTAATAATTTAATACAGAGAAAGAAAACTTTATAAATATGTAAATATTCACATGCATCCATTATTTTCAATTCAAAAAAAACATAAGGCAAGAAAACACTTATCAGAACCATAGAGTGTGATGCGACTACTGAAAAGGGGTGCTTGTTTCCACCCAACCATAGGCTCAGTCACTCCCCATGGATTTATCACTAGCCACCCCCGAGCTTAAGCCATGATGCTTTCAAGATTCGATCTCTTACTTCCATCTCAACAGAATTTAGGGATGAGCTCAATGGAAGTTAGGGATGAAGGTTACTCTCCTTCTCCCAATACAGAAAATAGATCAGGATGAAGCTTACTCTCCTTCTCTTGGTTCAATCTCTAATTTTTTGTGATCAGAACTCACTGTCTTCACTTTCCATCCTCCCTCGGACCCGAGAGCTTCTCCTCTCATCTCTACATACTTTCCCATCCTCCCCTTGTCCACCACGCTTCCTTACTTTCCCTCCTCAGCAAGATTGCATGTGGCTCCAATTCCCCATTCCATGGTCAGTTTTGGAAGCCTTACCGATGAGCAATCTTCCCCATCCCTCATTAACTCTTGAGGAGGCCTTCCCACCTACCAGCCTGATGGGAATTCATTCCTGGTCAAAGGTCTATTCTGATCTGAGCAAATTAATTCTAGCATGGTACTGGTTCGGTGGAGGTTAACGCAACCATTCTAGGTTCCCTCCACCACCTTTTCATTATCAATCGTGGTCTCTCTCTTAGCACATCCCCTCTTTCAATAGTCATGCAGCACGTAACATTTTCTACTAAAATAATCAGAATTTACATTCATCGACCTTCTACACAAGGTCCATCAAATCAAACATTCACACTTTTAAGTTTTCCATAGTTCCTCGGCCCATATAGTTATATTTACATACTGGGTGAAACAGGGTGTTAGAGCATGTTATGTAGGTTAACCTTTGAACGAGATTTTCCCTTTTTATTCTTTACATCTCTTTTCTCAATAATTAAATTTTGGACTTGTTGTCAAAAGCATCTCTCTGAAATACAAAATACTCTTCTTCATCGAAGGTCTCTCTCTCAATTATTTCCATCAGAGGATTTTGGTGAGCCATGTCCTCAGGCTTATCAGCATTGGGGAACACTTTTTCGATGTCAATCTTGAGTTCCCTATCCTCAAGGGAGAGGTCACGGATATCGCTTTCGGCATGAGGTCCCTCCTCTTCTTGCACAATGTTTTTTCTTTTCTTCCTCAAGGAAATTTTATGGGAACTTTGAATTTTTCTCGAATTAGGGTTATTATCTCCTCCTCCACCTGAAGAACTGTGGGTCACTTTCTTAATTTGATGAGTCGTTGGAGCACTGCTCTGAGATGTTGTACTCTTTAGAGTGACAGTTGGGGATTGGGCACTCTTCTCTCCGAGACCTTTTCCTTTATGTTACATGACTCATTAGTGTTGAGTATTATTTCCAGATTGCCTGTAACACCCTGTTTCCCCCAGTCTATAAAAATAACTATTTTGGCCAAGTATTGTGGAAAACTCAAAAATGTGAATGTGTGATGTGAATGGACCTTGTGAAAAAGGTCGATGAATGTAAATAATATTATGAATATATATATTGCAGGACTGCTGAGAGGGGGGTGTGCTCGCCAGGTTGGTAGGTAAATGGATCCTCATGAGTAATGAGGGATGGGGGTGAACCGCCCATCCGTAGAGTCCTCAGACCTGACCACTGCAAGGAAGATCGTGCCACACGCAACCTCACCGAAAAGAGAAAAGGCAGGAAGAGTGTGTGATCAGGGGGCAGATGCGAGGGGAAGAAGAGAAGGAAAAGAACTCTGGAAAAATACAGAGTGAGTGATAGCAGAGAAGAAGGAGAGTAACCTTCGTTCTCATTCACTGGCGAATAGAGACTCAGTCTCGCAACATCGTGGTCTCAGCTCGGGGGTGGCTAGTGGTAAATCTGTTGGGAGTCATTGAGTCTACGATTGGGTGGAAACGAGCACCCCTCTCAGCAGTTGCGTCACCTCTGGTGTTTTTCTTATAAGTGTTATATCTTATATCTTGAAATTTATATGCTGACATGTATGTTCATAGTCTGTGCAATTATGAGTGGTTTCAGTATAAGACTGTCTGCATGGTGTTTTGATCAGAAATGATGGCTACATGTTTTTATTGGAAAGACCATGTATGGCTTATGTTTATAGATATATTTATATATACGTATATTGAACTAATTCGGACTTCAAGTCTGTTTTCGGGAAATCTATGCCCTTATTCATCTCTAGGAATACCCGAAATAGATCTCTCCACAGAGATACCCTCTCTGGAAAGCTTACCAAGAACCTAAAAGAGGATTTGGTGGCACAAGTCATAGCCATCTTGTACGAGGAAGAATGGGCCTCTTAAAATACTGACATTTCGGCATTTTGGCACCCGAGGTATCTAAGCACGAGTTCTCTCGTACTCGCAAATCCCAAAACCCCGATTCGCAAAATCCCAAAATGGCAGCGTAGGGATAAGTATCGATTGGCAGATGAGATTTTGTCAGAAGATCTGCGGTCAATCGTGACCGTTAGATTGGAGGAAGAAACGAGGGCGTTAAATTCCTCAACCGTTTTCTTTTATCTTTGTGAGTAGCAAAGAAATTGGGACCGTAGATCCAAAGGTCTGTGGGAGTACCTGGACCGTCCATTTACAAGGACACGTGGTTACCAGTAAGCGTTTCGGTGTTTCGGCACCCAGGAAATCAAAGGGAAAGAACCCTGGTCATCCCGAGTCGTGAAATCCCGATGACCGAAACCCCAAAATAGTTTAGGATTTGGATGAGATAGGATATTTTGGCACTTTGGGGCCTGGAATACCTAAGTGCATATTCCCTTGTGCACGCAAGTCCCGAAATCCCGATGGGTGAAATCCCGAAAGGACAATACGCATGTATGTTATGATATTTCGACATTTCGGTAATTGGAATACTCAAGGGCGTATTCCCTTGTACGCACAAGACCCGAAACCCTGATTCATGGAAACCCGAAGTGACAGTGTGTGGGTGAATTAGGACCTCTCGATGGTTCGGTACCCAGGATACCCTTCCTCTTACTAAATGCATGAATGAGACCCTTTCGGAGGATCTAAGGTCTGTTATGACGGTTAAATTGGATGAAGGAACACAGGCATTAATGCCTCGACCCCTTTTTAACCTTCGCAAGTAACAAAGAGATCGGGACCGTCGATCCCAAGACCCATGAGAGTGCATGGACCGCCCAGCTGTAGAGTACACGTGGCGGCCAGTAAGCATTTCATCATTTTGGCACCTGGGAGACACGAGGGTAAGAACCCATGTCCTCACGACCCCCGAAATCCTGACACATGAAAACCCAAAATGATAACATGCGGAGGAACCTCGATATTTCGTCATTTCAGTACCCGAAATACCGAAGGGCATATTCCCCTTGTACTCGCAAGTCCCGAAATCCCGACTTGCGAAATCCCGAAATGCTAGCGTGTGGGTAAGCTATGAGTTTTTAGAGTTTTGGCTCCCGGGAAACCCAGGTGCGAGACCTCCTGTCGTCGCATGTCCCGAAATCCTGATGCAGAAAACCCCAAAACATCGAAGCATGTTTAGAGGTAGTGTTTCAAAGTTCGGTTCCCAGAAGATCCCGATGTGAGACCTTCTTTCATCGCATCCCCTGAACTCCCGACTTACGAAACCCCAAAGTATGAAACTCTGAAAATGAGTATAGGGCCACTAGAATTAATGTTTCGGTGTTTTGGCACTTAGGACATCTAGAGGTAAATATCTTGTCCTCGCATATCGTGAAATCCCGATAGGCGAAGTCCTAAAATGGATTAGCACACGTGGTTTTGGCGTTTTGTCTTTTCGGTGCTCGGGACTCTTAAAGGTCAGTTTTCCTCATATTCTCTAGCCGCGAAATTTCAATGGATGAAACCCCGAAATGAACAAAGGAATACCTGCATCGCGATTTCCCATATCACGAAATTCAATGAGTACCCTCCGATAAGGCCTGTGGCCATAACCGTCGATCATATGAGTGCGAATAAGGGATGGCAGGGTCTGTATCAGGCCTCATAGGGATTTGGGGAACTATGTTCCTTGGAGAAAAGAATAAAAAGGCCGAAAATTTTGGAATTCCATAGTGGGTATGTGACAAATTGGTATCAAAGCATGGTTACAACACTTGGCCTGCTTGGGCTCATGAACGGGTTGCGCAGAGACTCCACTTGAAGTACTGTTAAAAGGAGTAACCCCCTATCTTAACCTTCTTAATTAAAAGTCAAAGTTAAGAATGAAAAACTCCTATGGTGTGTATGCATGTGAAAAATATGAATTATGTACTGGTTATAAATAAATATAAATATTGACTAACAACCAGCGTTTTTCTTTTGCACACAAAGTGGAAGATTAACCACGGGAATTTCAGACGTATAGTATGGTGACTCACCATGAAGTGGGGGAAGGCTCCCACAATAGAGACGAAGAGTCTGATGAAAGGAGGTTAGTAGGGACCCCTCTAGACCTAGCTGAGACTGTGAGGAGTCTCATGGTCGAATTACAAAGCTGCAAGGCTGACAATGAAAGGATGATGAAAGAACAAGAGAAACAAACAGAAATTAATGCAGTTTTACTGCAGAGCTTATCCGACCTACAAAGAAAAATGTAGCATGAACCTAATGTATAAAAACATGGTCATATTAGTGGCCACACTGAGAGGAGCACCTCGAAAAATGTCCACCCTAGAGGTAAAGGACAAGCGGTGGACAATTCCTCTGAGAAGGAAGCGGGCGATTCGGAGGGCTCTTCTAGCAGCAGAACTAGTTCCTATTCCCGAAGGAAATAGAAGAAGCAAAATCCTTCCAAAGGTCATAAATTCAAAGAATTCAGAAAAGCCAAACCACCCTCCTTCGACCGTGAAATAAAGAAGGGAGAGGAAGCAGAGGCCTGGCTGCTTGGACTAAAGAAGTATTTCAAAGTCCATGACTTCTCAGAAAATATGAAGGCCCGAGTGGCCACCTTCAACTTGAATGGAAAGGATTCCATTTGGTGGGAAGACCTTAAGAATGTGAAAGGGGTTTGTGAAGAGAACCTGTCCTGGAAACAATTTGAGAAATACTTCCGGAAGAAGTATTTGTCAAAAAAATATTTCGATGAGAAGACCAAAGAGTTTTATGAACTCAAACTGGGACAACTCACTATAGAAGAATATGTCAACAAATTCCTCGATTTGTTGAGGTATGTACCTTATATAAAATTGGAAAAGGCAAAGGTGCAATGCTTCATCAGTGGACTACCTAAGGACTATCAGAACAGAATTGAATTTGATGAGCCAAAAACTCTAGAAGGCACTATTCGAAAGGCAACCTATTGTCATGAACAGTTTGGACATCGAGCAGAACCTCGGGAAGGATGGAAATAGAAGAATAGTTCAAGATTTCAGAAAAAGGGGATTAAATCCCCAGGATTTATGAACTATAAGAAGAACCCAAGAATGAGCTTCCCATCTCGGAGTGTACACCAGCAGAATTTTCCCTCCTTGAGTGGAAATAAAGCTTATGGACCCATATCAGTGAAGATTGATAACCCAAAGAAAGAACCTTTGAAATGTTGGGGTTGTGGGGAAGAACTTCTATTGAGAGACTGTCCACACCGACAACAGAATAGTCAGAGGATTTATAACATCCAGGAAGCTACCACCATCAATGATGTGGCCAGAAGTGTGCCACAAATCTATGCGGCCTTGGATAATAACCAAGCCGGCCACCAAGCTTCAGTAGTGGAAATAGAAGGTATGATTTCCAACCATCTAGTGTATGTTTTGATTGACCCTAGTTCAAATTTGAGTTATATAGACCTTAAAGTTGTTGATAAGTGTAAACTACAGCCACAAAAACATACCAAGCCATGGTTGGTACAGTTAGCCACTGGCACCAAAAGAAGGGTAGCAGAGGTTATACCAGCCTGCCAATTGATGTTGGGTAAATTCCCCACCCAAGAAACCCTTAACTTATTACCCCTGGGATCGTATGATCTATTGATTGGTATGGACTGGCTAGCCGCCCATAAAGCTAGATTGGACTGTTACCATAAAACCTTAGAATGTGTAAGTAAAGAAGGAAAGAGGATAACCCTTCAAGGGATTTGAAAACCTGTCTCAGTAAGACAAATATTAGCTCTGCAAATGAGAAATTATTGTCGAAAGGGATGTCCCCTATATGCAATACAGGTGTTGAAAACAATCGAAGGTGACAAACCAAGCCCTGATGATTACCCTATCCTGAGAGAATACAGAGATGTATTTCCAAAAGAGGTACCGGGTCTACCTCCGAGAAGGGACATTGACTTCTCGATAGAACTTGCACCGGGAGCGGTGTCAGTGTCTAGGACACCCTACTGGATGAGCACACTCGAGTTAGTTGAACTCAAGTTGCAATTAAGAGAAATGTTGGATAAGGGCTATATCCGACCCAGCGTGTCTCCATGGGGAGCACCAGTCCTGTTTGTGAAAAAGAAGGATGGTACCCTTAGACTATGTATAGATTATAGACAACTTAATAAGGTAACCATAAAGAACAAGTACCCCTTGCCCAAGATCGAAGATCTGTTCGATCAATTGGGGGGTGCATCTATTTTCTCAAAGATTGACTTGAGGTCGAGATACCATCAAGTCCGAATTAAGGGTGAAGACATCCATAAAACTTCCTTTCGGATGAGGTATGGTCACTATGAGTTTGTGGTAGTGCCATTTGGGTTGACCAATGCCCCTGCCACTTTTATGTGCTTGATGGACAATGTACTTAGCAAATTCCTAGACAAATTTGTGCTTCTTTTTATTGACGATACATTAATTTACTCCAAGAACAGAAAAGAGCATGAAGAGCATCTTAGACTTGTGTTGAAAGTACTAAGAGAACATCATCTCTATGCCAAATTCAGCAAATGTGAATTCTTCCAGAAGAAAATACATTACTTAGGCCATGTTCTATCCAAAGAAGGAGTAGTAGTAGACCCTGACAAAATCAGGTCTATCATGGAATGGCCTACCCCAAAGGATGTTTCGGATATCAGATCCTTTATGGGATTAGCAGGATACTATAAGATATTTATAAAAGGATTCTNAGGGGACAAAATTCCTGTGGACACAGAAATGTGAAGAAATATTTCAAACCTTGAAACATCTACTGACCCATGCACCCGTGTTGAAGATCACCAATCCCGAAGCTGACTTCCTCATGTGCACAGATGCCTATAAGGAAGGGCTTGAAGGAGTCCTTATGCAGGAAGGAAGTGTGGTCTGCTACGAATCTCGAAAATTGAATGAGAACGAAGTCAACTATGTGACCCATGATCCATAGTGCATGCCTTGAAAATGTGGAGGCATTACCTCCTGGGAAGAAAATTTGTACCTATGACAGATCACTGTGGATTGCGATATCTGTTTGATCAACCAAAGCTCAATGCTATACAAGCTAGGTGGATGGCCCTCCTTAGAGATTTTGATTTCGAAATCAAACACATTAAAGGAAAGGAAAATAGGGTGGTCGATGCCCTTAGCAAAAGTATGAAAACAATTCACCTGGAAACGGTGAGCACCTGCAAGATAGATGTCAAAGAAAGAATCAGAAATGCACAAGAAACAGATCCATTCTTCCAGATCGTGAACTCATACCTATAGCAAGAACCCACAGGGATAAATTATGAAGGCCACCAGATGACAGAAGAAGGTCTGCTCACTTACCAAAGCAGATTGTACATTCCAAATTGTGACGACTTGAAGAGGTTCATACTGGATGAACTACATAAAAGACCCTATACCGGTCATCCAAGATACCAGAAGATGATCATGGCCACTAGGAAACAATTCTATTGGCCTGGATTGAGGAAAGACATAGCCAAGTACCTAGCCAAATGCATAGAATGCCAACAGGTAAAAGCAGAACACCGACACCCAGCAGGATTATTACAACCTCTACCAATCCCTGAATGGAAATGGGAAACCATCTCCATGGATTTCATCACCGGATTACCAACCTTGACCAAACAGAATGATGCCATTATGGTAGTGGTGGATAGATTGAGCAAGACTGCTCTCTTTATCCTCGTCAAGTCAACTTGCAAGGCAATAGATATCGCCCATGTATTCATGAAGGATATATTCAGACTGCATGGTATGCTGAATAAGATCGTGTCCGACAGAGACAAGAAACTTACTTCCAACTTTTGGAAGTCACTAATGGCTGGTTTAGAGACCAAATTGTTGTTTAGCACCACCTATCACCCTCAAACCGACAGACAGATAGAAAGAGTGAACCAAATACTTGAAGACATGCTAAGAATGCATGTAATGCATCAACCCAAGAAGTGGGAAGACTACCTGCCACTGGTAGAATTCGCCTACAATAATGGCTACCAAGAATCCTTAAAGATGAGTCCCTTCAAAGTCCTCTATGGTAGGCCATGCAACACTCCTGTCAGTTGGAGTAATCCCATAAACAAGATTTCTTTTGGACTCAACATGTTGAAAGAAATGGAACAGCAAGTGACTCGGATAAAACAAAACCTGAAGGCCGCTCAGAACCTACAGCAAAGTTATGCTAACCAAAAGAGAACTCCAAGAGAGTTCAAAATGGGAGATCATGTATATCTCAGAGTTAGGCCCAGGAAAAGTTCCTTGAAAATGGGAGCTTGTGCCAAGTTAGCACCTCGGTATTGTGGACCCTTTGAGGTTCTAGATAGAGTGGGACCTGTAGCCTATAGGCTAGCACTTCCTACCACAGTAAAAGTACATAATGTTTTCCATGTTTCATTATTGAAGAAATATGTACATGATGCTAACCATATAATTGACTAGTCTGTGATCCAGGTGGAACCGAAGGGATAATTTCTACTAGAACCTCAATGCATACTGGACAGAAAGGAAACCCCACTCTGGAACTGAACCATTGCACAGGTCAAGGTGCAGTGGAAACATTTTGGCCCAGATGAGGCTACATGGGAAATGGAAGATGCCATGAAATGGGCATATCCGATTTTGTTTACATCTGTACATGCATGCCAAGTTGATAGATAGAACATCAAGGATGATGTTCCTTTAAGGGGGACAGAATTGTAACACCCTATTTCCCCAGTCTGTAAAAAAACTATACTGGCCAAGTATTGTGGCAAACTCAGAAATGTGAATGTGTGATGTGAATGGACCTTGTGAAAAAGGTCGATGAATGTAAAAAATATTATGAATATATATATTACAGGACTGTTGAGAGGGGGGTGTGCTGAAAAAGAGACCACGATGGCTGAGGAAAGGTGGTGGAAGGCACCTGGAATGGTGGCATTAACTTCCACCGAAACCAATACCGTATTTGGACTTCACTGGCCCGGAGAACCAAGAGCGGCTCGCTAGCCCCAAATTAAATGACTCGCCAAGATGGTAGGTAAATGGCTCCTCATGAGTAATGAGGGATGGGGGTGACCCACCCATCTGTAGAGTCCTCAGACCTGACCACCACGAGGAATATCATGCCACACGCAACCTCGCCGAAAAGAGAAAAGGCAGGAAGAGTGTGCGATCAAGGGGCAGATGCGAGGGGAAGAAGAGAAGGAAAAGAACTCTGGAAAAATACAGAGTGAGTGATAGCAAAGAAGAAGGAGAGTAACCTTCGTTCTCGGTCATTGGCGAACAGAGACTCATTCTCGTAGCATCGTGGTCTCATCTCGAGGGTGGCTAGTGGTAAATCCGTTGGGAGTCACCGAGCCAACAATTGGGTGGAAACGAGCACCCCTCTCATTTTTTGCATCACCTCTGGTGTTTTTCTGATAAGTGTTATATCTTGTATCTTGAAATTTATATGTTGACATGTATGTTCATAGTCTATGCAATTATGAGTGGTTTCAATATAAGTCTGTCTGCATGGTGTTTTGATCAGAAATGATGGCTACATGTTTTTATTGGAAAGACCATGTATGGCTTATGTTTATAGATAGATTTATATATATGTATATTGAACTAATTCGGACTTCAATTCTGTTTTCGGGAAATCTATGCCCTTATTCATCTCCAGGAATACCCGGAATAGATCTCTCATAGAGATACCCTCTGTGGAAATCTTACCAAGAACCCAAAAGAAGATTTGGTGGCGCAAGTCCTAGCCATTCTGTACGAGGAAGAATGGGCCTCTTAAAATCTCGACATTTCAACATTTCAACACTTGGGGTATCTAAGCACGAGTCCTCTCGTACTCACAATTCCCCAAACCTCGATTCGCGAAATCTTGAAATCGTAGCGTAGAGATAAGTATCGATTGACGGATGAGATTCTGTAGGAAGATCTGCAGTCAATCATGACCATTAGATTGGAGGAAGAAACGAGGGCGTTAAATGCCTCAACCCTTTTCTTTTATCTTCGTGAGTAGTGAAGAAATTGGGACCATATATCCAAAGGTCCGTGGGAGTACCTGGACCGTCCATTTACAAGGACACGTGGCTACCAGTAAGCATTTCGGTGTTTCGACACCCGGGAAATCAAAGGGAAAGAACCCTGGTCATCGCGAGTCACGAAATCTCGATGACCGAAACCTCGAAATAGTTTAGGATTTGGATGAGATAGGATATTTTGGCACTTTGGGGCCTGGAATACCTAAGTGCGTATTCCCTTGTTCTCACAA
This sequence comes from Picea mariana, assembly GCA_032191745.1. NCBI lineage: Eukaryota > Viridiplantae > Streptophyta > Pinopsida > Pinales > Pinaceae > Picea > Picea mariana. The sequence continues at coordinate 4,286 of JASDQU011375482.1, read as the reverse complement.
GTCCCAAAATCCCGATGGGTGAAATCCCGAAAGGACAATACGTGTGTATGTTACGATATTTCAGCATTTGGTAATTGGAATACTCAAGGGCGTATTCCCTTGTACGCACAAGACCCGAAACCCCGATTCACAGAAACCCAAAGTGACGGTGTGTGGGTGAATTAGGACCTTTCAGTGGTTTGGTACCCAGGATATCCTTCCTCTTGCTAAATGCATGAATGAGACCCTTTCGTAGGATCTAAGGTCTGTTATGACCGTTAAATTGGATGAAGGAACACAGGTGTTAATGCCTCGACCCCTTTTTAACCTTTGCAAGTAACGAAGAGATCAGGATTGTCGATCCCAAGACCCAAGGGAGTGCATGGACCGCCCAAATTTAGAGTACACATGGCGGCCAATAAGAGTTTTGGCGTTTCGGCACCTGGGAGACCCGAGGGTAAGAACCCATGTCCTCACGACCCCCGAAATCCCGACATATGAAAACCCGAAATGATAACATGCGGAGGAACCTCGATATTTCGGCATTTCGATACCCAGAATACTGAAGGGTGTATTCCCCTTGTACTCGCAAGTCCTGAAATCCGGACTTGTGAAATCCTGAAATGCTAGCGTGTGGGTAAGCTATGAGTTTTGAGAGTTTTGGCTCCCAGGAAACCCAAGTGCGAGACCTCCTGTCGTGGCATGTCCTAAAATCTTGATGGAGGAAACCCCGAAATAGCGAAGCATGTTTAGAGGTAGTGTTTCGGAGTTTGGTTCTTGGAAGATCATGATGTGAGACCTCCTGTCATCGCATCCCCCGAACTCCCGACTTGCGAAACCCTGAAGTATGAAACTCTGAAAATGAGTATAGGGCCACTAGAATTAATGTTTCGGTGTTTCGGCACTCGAGACATCTAGAGGCAAATGCCTTGTCCTCGCATATCATGAAATCCTGATAGACAAAGTCCCAAAATGGATTAGCACACGTGGTTTTGGCATTTCGGCTTTTCGGTGCCTGGGACTCTCATAGGTCAATTTTCCTCATATTCGCTAGCCGCAAAATTTCGATGGATGAAACCCCGAAATGAACAAAGGAATACCTGCATCGCAATTTCTCGTTTCATGAAAGTTGATGAGTACCCTCTGATAAGGCCTGTGGCCATAACCGTTGATCATATGAGTGCGGATAAGGGATGGTAGGGTCTGTATCAGGCCCCGTAGGGATTCGAGGAACTATCTTCCTTGGAGAAAAGAAGAAAAAGGCTGAAAATTTTGGAATTCCGTAGTGGGTATGTGACATCGCCGGTGTGATGAGCATGAGTTCCTGATTCATTATCTTCGTCTTCATTTAGAATATCATTAATGAAATAATTGTTGAAGCCAATTGCCAGTAGATGTTCTACAAAAATTCTGCTAAGGTCGAACCCTTTTACCCTTTCAGCATATCTTAGATTCAAGTCGTGGAAATGGCCTGCAAATTCATCAATCTTGTTCATATTTATGAATATAAAGTCCCCAACTTTCCAAGGTAGAGGTATCAATTGTTTTTTTCTCTTTTCATGGAAAAAATGCAACCAATAGTTGTACTGCCTTGTTATTTCAGTAACAAAAATTTTGTCAGATATGTGGCATGGAAGGAAGGAAAGATTTTCCTTGGAACAGAAAATCCTTATGACATTGTAATTATCCATTTGTTCCAATGTCCCCTTCCTATATAGGAACTTACTCGCCTGGTCATACATTCGAGGAGTGTCCTTTCCAAACAGCAAGTATTTAAAAACTGAGACAAAACCATTAAAAACTTCATAAAAATGTTGGGAGGCTTTGTGCCTCTATAATGTTTGATACCAGAAGGTTACTGGGTCGAATTCACAGTTTACCTTCTTACACACAGACAATCTCAAAAACTAACAGCAATGTGTTATCGTGAAAAACAAATAAGATGATATAAAGAATTTCTTCTCCTTCTTGTATTGTGACAATCGGGAAGAGATTTCAATGGAAATCAACTTTCCCCAATCGAAGATGGCCTATTCCTTAACCGTAAAGTATAAAATGTAAAGAATCATGTGGGAAATGCTAGTTGTAGTTTCTTGTCTTGTTATCCTCGTGAAAAACCAAGCAATTTCCCAGAAAGGATTTTTGAATGAGATAACCTTAAATCTTGTGATTTCCTCGGGGATGACTGTTGGGTTTTCCAGGAACTCAGGTAAGAGGTCCAACCCATTGTCATGATTCTTTAAGAATTCTCTCCAATCTTCATCCTTGAAGGTGAGTGTTGGCTCGAGAAGTCTCAACATCTTATGAAATACCTGGGGCAAGAGAGAGACAGGGGAATGATCCTGCAATTGAATGATCTGTTGGCTTGGAATATATCTCTCGGCACACCAGGAAGCCAACTCCTTATAGTCAAAGACTTATGAGACACAACCTACGTGCACAATTCTAGACATCTAGATTACTTCCTTCTAGGAAGAAGGGGATGAGTAGTAAGAATATGCTCTGGACCACTAAAAACTCTGGTCCTCATGTTCGAAAATTTTCAATGTATCTCCATAGAACTGTTGTCAATTTGTTGCCATAAGTTGATGAAAACATTCCTTTTCTCCAGATAATGTTTAAAATGAACGCTTGAGAGGGATAATATAATCCTTCGTAAATCCTGGTTTAATACATTTTAATAGGAGATCTCCTCGAGCCCTTCACTTATTAATGACAGTCGTTACAAACCTGCATGATGCGTTGTTAGCATTCAAAGCATAGTAAATGTGTATTGGGAAGCGCACGAGGTGGCGGGGACGGACGGGAGTGAAATAGGATTTGAGACTTTGTGAACCCAGGAACCGCGAACCCACAACTGCAGAAGGTTCAAAATCGGCTAAGTATAGGATAGTGCAGTAGTCGGACGGACTCATCGTAGGAGGAATGATACTTGGAAGTTCGGGGAGTCTGAGGTTCAAAATGTAGATTGTAGAACTTTTGGATGAAAAATGTATATCACAGAACATGGGGTATGAGAGTTTGACCCCGCCAACCTAGGAACCCATGAGTGAAAAATCGTCTAAGTATGGGATAGTGCGGCGTTTGGTCAGAATCATGATGTGAGGGTATTGATGGAGATGAGGATGACTAAGTATAGAATGATAAAGGGAAAGTAGAAGGAAAAAACGGGTAAGTATAGAGAGGGAAAGGAAAGGGAGAAAATAAATTGGGAAAATAGAAAAAGTGGAGGGAAACTTCGGAAGCAGGAAATGATCTCAACACTTTCTTGCTCTATATCAAGTGATCCCTTCCTCTACTCCCTTCTTGTTGCTCATGTAAAACTCAATGTGTAAAAACTGTTTGTAGTTGCCCATATGAATTTCCTCTATTTTCCAAAGACAATTGACTACTCACTCTATCCACTGTTAATTGTACTTCAGTCCATTCTCTCCTATAACTATGGGATGTGACTCTCATACCCACCCTCTTACATGAGTTTAATTATTGGATTCTCATACACCCAAACAAAAATTAGAAGTTATTCCAAATGGTAATAAAATTCAGGAAAAAATGGGTTGAATTAATACCAATAATTAATTTCCCCTTTGGACCCCTCTTAAACACTCTCTTCTCATGTGGAAAACTCAACCCCCATCTATGTCATTATTCCCAACAATCGGTATCACATTTGATTTAATTAAAAAACAAAAAATGCATTCTCATATTGCATTACTTGGCCATATCCACAAGCATATCTAAATTATGCATAAATTAGACTGGGGATTATAGTGGGGATGTTACCTTCTCCCTCCCCTAAAAATTTTCACCATCCTTGATGCACAGCACCATGCCGAATATAGATACAAATTTACAACATTGTAATATCCAAAAAAGAAAGAAAATTCTACAATTTTTAACCTCCAACATCAGTCTCAACCAAAATATCATATTTCTCTCCACCTGTTGACCCAAGGAACGTTCCCCTTCACTACTCTCAATACATTGGGATACACCATTCTTCTTTCAGGGTTGTCAATGCAGGTGACCAAAAATCTAAGATGTGTTTCCGGAACTCTAGCTGCCCAAAAATGGGGTCATGCATTTTCAATTTTTGTTTTCTTCAAAATTAACAAAAATTTGTGGGTATTCCTGTTGCATCTTCAGGACCATAACAGGTCCATTGAACCTTTACCATCCATGTGGTTGTGTTCCTAAGCACTTTGACTTCCTAGTTCAACATGCATCTTGGTTCCACGCAGAAATATCCTTTGTTTTCCACCTGGATCACAGTCCAATCAATTATGTGGTTAGAGTCAAGAACACAT
>JASDQU011375481.1:10664-24435 GCA_032191745.1 Picea mariana | reverse complement strand
ATTTTTTCACGCCAAGACCTCTACCACATCCTCCATAGAAATATTCACCTTCTATGGTAGTTATCCACAGTCTGTTCGTCATTAGTGTTCGATATCCTAAGATTCTTGTCTTCTCTGCCAATGCGACCCTTCCTCTTCTCTCTTACAAGTACAGTTCATCTGAGAGTTACAGGAGGTCTCTTATGATAGTTACAGGAGTTCCTCATGAAGAAGCTCCTTTTGAAATTCACGTATGCAAACTGGCACTAGGTGCAAGTTTCTCTTGACATATCTAGAGGCTGTGACCACACGCTAACCAAAAAGGTGCTATGTGACTTCGTGTTTCGCAATATCGCGAGTTAGGTCTCCTCCATTATTCGAAGTGCAAGCTCTTAAACTATGAACTTCGTCATGCCAAATCAACAACCCATGCCATCCTCGATCGATGGTCCAGGTCTCTTCTTCGTACTTCGAGACTTTGAGACTCGCGATGTCGGAGATTAGAGCACCTCCTTTCTTCGATTCCTGAATTTGCGCTTGTGTCAGATCAATGGCCCACATCTCTCTGTGATCCAATGATTAATATGAATTCACGAACTAATACTTTGTGAGTTCTTGTCTCCTTCATTCACTCCTTCCTCTGGATCTTCTTCGACATGTCCCCCTTGATGATGGACGGTTCTGATAGACATCGAAACTTTGGGACTTCATGAGTCTGCTTATCCTATGCACTCTAAAGGAATTAAGGCCTGTGCACTTACCTCTGGATCCAACGACACTTGATCCATGTGGTTAGATATAATGCCTGAGATCTGTTCTCATACTTTGTGTTCTCATTCCTCCAATCTAGACTCTAATCCAACAATCCATATTCTTAACAATCCTCGATCAGACGACCACTGTCACTCTTCCTCCTAAGCTTATGATCTCTTCTGACTTAGAATATTTTCTAAGTATTCAAAGGTTTCAACCTCTGACCTTCTCTTGTGAGATCAGTTGAAGGGTGTCATCTTCTCTTTTATGTTTTCCATCAATGACAAGCACACTCTTCCTATAAACATGCCAACATTATTTTATCATATGTGTTTCTCGATGTGATGAACTACTAGTAACACTTTCAAATTTTCCCCTAGATTACAACACTAGCTTTGTTGCTAGTAGTTCTGAACTTGGGAATGTAATGTAATGAGCACATATATGTAAATATTGAAATATATACATGAGTGGTGGGAGTGAAATATTAAGAACTACAAAAAAAAATCATGCAAGGACAAACTGACTGACGCTAGTAGAAGCTCGAGCGCATTTCTTCATACAGACTCAAGAATGGTTCCTAGAAACCATTCCTGAAGCACTATTTGAATACTTTAATTGAACATGTAATGCACAAACTAAATCGAGATGAAAAATTAATGATCAAAATATCCAATGGTGATCAATCAAATCTAAAGATGATATTTTCCATTTCCAAGGAAGACAAGGAGGATTAATAAAAACCTAATTTACCATCGATCTACAACAATGTTATCGAAGGAGAATGTCATTTGGATAATTCTAAACCTCCAGAATCTATGGATATAGAGTTAAAAACCAAATGATTCAACATTTTGACCAATAGTCAACCAAAAATGACAAGGATAGATGAATACTAGTCAAAAAAGAAGACAACATAAATAGTCAACCTACTCTGTAAATTTCATGGTGTTTTTTCCTAAGACTATAAGGATTGTAAAGGACTTGTATAAGAGATGGGGGAGATGCAAATTGACCTTATCCCAAGGTATAAACCTATTAAGAAACCAACATACGAATTATCCCATTAATAAAAACAAATCATCTAGACAGAAAGCCAAGCAATGTTACCCTCCGACATCATTTACCCCATAGGAAATTCAGATTGAGAAATTTCGATGGTTGTGCACCCTAAACAATGCAAACCCAAAAAATTTAGAATATGTGTTGACATTTTATTCCTCAATAAGATGATTGTAACCAATACATTCCCAACATCGTTCGTGGATGAAATCATCAATGAATTCATAGGACAAAAATGCTATTATTTAGCAAATGGATTCTTTGGTTATAATCAAGTCTCGGTTGCCAAAGAAGATCAGAAAAAAATGACTTTTGTATATGAATTTGGCTCTTTTTTATATAGGGTGATTCCCTTTGTATTGAAAAATGCACTAACATTATTATCAAGGATAGTAGTCAATTCCTTTCAAGAATACATGTATAAAAGGATGGTTATATATTTCAATGATTGCACAATCTACAAATTGCTAAGATACAATGCCTAATGGGTAAAAATGATGCTAGAAAGATGTCGATAGATTCAACTATTTCTAAATATCAAGAAATGCATCTTCTCCATGCCAATTGGTATTTTAATTGGACATATTGTATGAAAACATGGTATCAAAGTCAACATGACTAAGATAAAGGTAATCCTCAACTTCAAACCTTGAGTAAACCAAAAGAAAATTAAAATATTCCTTGGGAACACAGGATATTATAGAGAATTCATATGTCATTACTCCAATGTCACATTTTGAATCGACAAGATTCTATTCAAATAAGATGAATATATTTGGATTGAGGAGTGCAATGAGTCATTTGAGGTGCTAAAGAGAAAATTGGTAGGAGAATCCATACTACAATTTCTTGATTGGAAAAAAAAAATCACATTCATGTTAATTCATGAAATTTCTCTTTTATCAGTCCTAGAACAACCATATGATGAAATGCTTGATCATCCTAATGCACATGCCATTCAAAATCTCAACAAAGTAGAATTTCATTTTGATGACGAGAAGAAAAGCACTAGACATGATCTTTGCTCTACATAAACTTAGACATTATTTTTTATCAAATCCATTCACATTCTTTAAAAATCACCAAGATTTAAAATATTGAGTAAAAAAAATGGTTCACCAAGAAAAAAAGTGTCAATTTTTGTCAATGTTTCAAAAATTTGACTTTGACATAGTAATCTGATTGGGAAAAAAGAATGTTGTCCCAAATCATCTATCTTAACTTGAAATAGGAGAAGAAATGCCAGGGATAAACGATGACTTACCCTACGCACACTTATTTTGGTTCAAGGATAGCCCCAGATACTTAGATTGAATTTTTGGAGGGGAAGGCTTCTCACAATCTTCTTGCAAACAAAAAGATAGTTCTAGCGCTAAAATAAACACCATTCACCCTCATCAATGGATATTTATATAAACTAGGAACTGATAATATACTAATAAGATGTTATTTAGAACATGAAAGATAAGTTATGATAAAGGAATCTCATGTTGACCGTACATAGAACCACTACCAATCCAACACAGTAGAAGAGAAAATACTCCACGAAGGCCTTTGGTGGTTGAGTTAACAAAAATATTTTCAAGAAAAAGTGAAATAAGATGACACATGTGAGAGGATGGGACAAACTCTATGGAAAAATTATATGCGCCTACACTCAATAAACCCTAGCTTGCCGTTTGAAATTTGCACTTTTGACTTTGTGGGCCCATTTCTGAAGAGAGATAAATGGATGTGAATGAACTGCATGATCACTACAATTGAATAATTGGCAAAATGGGATGAAGCATAACCAGTTGAGTCGTGAACAAAAGAAACAACAAGAAAAAATGTATATGAGAACATAATAATGATATTTGGATGCCCCCTAACTATAATCAATAATTAGGGAATGCATTTTGTCAATGGGACAATCCAAATCCTTGTAAAAAAATACATAATCAACCAAAAAAAATGATGATCTATCACCCCGAGGCTAATGGTACAACCTTATCCTTGAACACAACTCTTCATAGCATACTAAAAGCAATTTGTGGGATAGAAAAATATTATTGGGATGATAAGGTACTTATAGTATTATGTGCATATAGGAATTTATATAGAAGGATGACTGGTCAAACCCCTTTTAAAGTTGTATATTGTCAAGAAGTTGTAATTGTCTTACACTTTTGGGAAAATGAAGAAAGGGTGGCATTTGTCCTAAGATATAATCTTACCCTAAATACAAAATAATGATTCTTTGAGTTGAATGAAATGGAAAACTAAATACTCGTGGCTCTCCATCATCAAGAAGTTTAGAAACAACAACAAAAATATTGACATGATTGACACTTGAGGAAAAAATATATAAAAACAAGATATTTGGTACTAATGTACGACATTCAGATAAAGAGAAAACTCAAAAATTTTAAATTGCATGGTTGGGCCCCTATGTTGTCAAAGATATGCAACCAACTCGAGCAATAAGACTAAGAACCTTTCAAGGGAACCCATTTCAAAAAGTGGTCAACGGGGACCACTTAAAAAAAAGAAATACATAAAATTCATGATACTTGTTGGTGAAAACCTCTTTGGGGGCACTAGCACATTTAGACTAGGTCAAAAACCAATTATCATGACCTAGGTCAAGACATAAAGAAAAATAAATAAAATAAGAATATGTATAAAATAGTAGGTTATGGAGAGCAAGGTATAGATATTTTAAAAGTAAAGGAACTATTTAATAAACCATTTCCAACCATGAACCATGAAGAAGCATATTTTCCAAGAAAATGCATCAAAGATAAAGAGAGAATATATTATTTGGTAATCATGATGAATATTCCAAGAAGATAAACAAAACTCTAAGGAAACCTTAATCCCAAAATATGATGTTTGGTAGCTTCTGAATAAACAAGAAAGAGAATGAAGTGAGCACTAAATATCTAAGTCAAGATAGTGTGGATTCCTTAAATCAAGCAAGCATTAAAGTTACAAATAAAGTGAGTCGATCATCATCAATCGAATTCAAATAAAACATATGATTATAGAGAAACAAACATAAGAAAATTCGACAAAGGAAAAGAAGCCGACCTGGTCAATTAGTTCAAGTGGAGATCTTGATTCAATCAGATATCTCAGATCAACCAGAAGGATTGAATTCAACAAATAACACAAACTAGTAAAAAACAAATCGACCAAGTTAGAAGAGTTCATCGAGAAAATGAAACTAAGCAAATCGAAAGAATCAACCAACATAAAAAAAATTGACACAATTGAATCACGATGAGACATGGTGGACCGCCATGTAATTTTGATGTAATTTTCTACCCTATGATCTTCAGTCTATGTCATAATAGATCATAACTATATTTAAAATAATGAACCTACCCTCAAACATACAAATCAATAAGGAAGTGATTACTTAGAAGAGAGAAACAAGGATCATGTGAGCCAAGCATGTAGTATGAAGATATGGTCCAATATCATTCCAATTGGAGTTAGGAGAGGTGTTGAGGGTGTCGAATGTGTTATGCATGCCAAAAACTAGGAGGAGTGTTCTCTCAATATCATATATTGAGAGAAAAGGCTACCACATATTGTTTCAAGAGGGATGAGTGTTGTTTGTCTCCAGACGATCCAACTTCAGATCAATAGTGATCCTTGGATTTTTAGAGAGGAACCTTTATAGACCAATGAACAACCTATGCATGATATGGACTGCAAGAGTAGAGATATATATGACGAGGAGCAAGTAGCTCCATGAGAGGTGATATAGGTGAGCCCACCAGTAATGTCAACTCAAAGAGAGACAGAGTTCAGAGGGAGTTAACCCTCAGGATATAGTGGGCAGGAGTAGCCTCCCAAGATTTTTAAGAGGATAGTGGATAGACACTATGTATCTCTAATGTTTTTATAGACTTAAATGAAGTCTGAACTAAAAGGTTTTCAGGAGACTGATAGGGAGTCCTACTTCATGGAGATTTGGGAGGCTCAGAGGGAGATTTAGTTTCTGAGTGGGAGCCAACCTTCAGTTCCAAATGGGAGAGAGGCATATTACAAGACTTCTAGGAAATTCTCATGGGTTGAGGAGTCCATATATGATATTTAGAGGAAGGAGGTGTATAGGAGCAGGGTGTCTTCAAGGATGGGATCATTCCAGAGAACGAAATTTTCTTTAGTGACTCGGGATGGAGGAATAGAGAGAAGGATTTTCTTCGGTGACATAGGGATCATCCAATCAGGTGGATTGGAGAAAAGTTGTGGTAGTGGATCCAATGCATAGACAAAGTTACTTCTAGGTGATTGTGGAGTGGTGATAATACCCCCCTTGCGAAGAAGTAGTGTTGAATGTTTTAGCTTAGGGCACATATTCTCACATGGATCTAAGTGTTGGGCATGTGGAAATCATCATGGGAACCACATCATACTTTTGGTTTGGTGAAAATTCCCTTATAATGAAGTTGGGGCTTCATGGGTTTGGTGATGCACTTTGTGGACTTATGTAGGGTCTTTGCACCCACATAGAAATTCTAATTTGACATTGATTTGTGGAGGGTCTTCTATGATGACCCCTAACGATTTTATATAAAGGAGAGAGGTCATTTTGACATTTTATATTGCGTAGGTCATGTGTGGAGACATGATGGAGATATAATAAGTGAGTTTTGATTTTAGCCAAGTGAAATTCTATAATGGTGGAAAATTTTCCCTAGGAGAGAGGAAGTACTCATGTGCAAAGGAAGCCAAGTTTTATGTACATGTACATGGGTTGCAGGTTGGAAGAGTCACGTATGTACGTGGGTAGCATGTAGGCACAATCACTTACATACAATGGTTGCAGGTGGACACAATCACATATGTATGTGGGTTGCAGGTGAGAATAGTCATGTATGTATGTAGGATACAATGGGAACAATCATGTATGTACATGGGTTGTAGTGGGAAGAGTCATGTACATTCGTACAAGGTCTTATGGGAAGGAGAAGGATTTACATGCTAACAAGATGATGCCAGTAGGTTTTACATCTGTTTTTCAATAGATTTGTGGCATAGGAGATTTCCAGGATTTTGTTGAGCTTTGGTTTTCTAGTTTTTAGAGGACAATGTTGTTAGATTTTCGTTATTGGAGGACAAGATTTTCCTTAGATTTTGGTAAAATTATATTTGTTCAGAGGGTTGTTTTTACCTAAAGGATTTCTAAATTTGATAAGGTTGCATAACATATTGTATCTTATATGTGTTGATAAGTCATCTCTAGTCTTTTGTGTTTCCATTGCATGTAATTTTAGTCAATAATTTTTAGTGTAAAATTGTTCAATGATAACATCTATGGTTTTACTATTAGATCACTAGGAAGAAATTTTTAGATATAAAAAATAGTCACATAAGAGTGTATGTGAAAATTGACAAATGGTACTCCAAAAATTACTTCTTCAATTAGACCTCGAGAAATCAACCAAGACTCGTGGAGAAAATGAAGAGATATAGAACTAGCTATCCAAGTTGGAGAATCAAATTAATGAATTGAATGATAGGTCAGTTTAAAATTCTTATTTGATAAATGTACAAATGTAAATGGAATGAAAGATGGAAAATAACATGAATTATAATAGGGAACACATGGAAAAGAAGTTGGACAGATGTATAAAAGGATTGACAAATTAAAAATTCCCATGTCAACCATATTGTTATGTACCCTAGATGAGAGATTCCCTCAAGGTCATATCAAGATGCATGGAAATCATGTAACTATGGAGGAATTAAAAGTTGAGTCTCTAAATCATTTTTAATTTCATCACCTCCATATCTACATCATTGTGAGTTCCACTCCACACCAAGGAACTACTTAATTAACAAAAAAAATATGATGAAGTTTGATGATAAAGATATTATAACATGGACATTTGAGATGGATCAGTTATTTGATATAGAGAATGTGTCAACCTTACAAAAAATAACTCTTGCATGCATGTATTTACAACCTCACAATTTGTTTGGTACCAATGGATTTGTGAAATAATTTTTTTTTTATTGTATCTTGGTCCATATTTGTGTATGAATTGATAGAACATTATGGGGATATTAAGAGAAGTATATGTTTTAGTCCTTTGATAAATATTTCGAAAAGAGGTCCAGTTACAGAGCACATTCAACAATTCCAAGAACTAAGTCTCATGGTAAAGGATATTCTATACGTTAATTTTTTATATCTCTTTATGGTAACTTTAAAGGAAGGCATTAAACATGAGGTTCATCTCTTCAAACCTAAATCCATAGAGCATGATTTCAATGTCATTGAGAATGTTGAAAGTAAAAGTATGGCTACTAGAAGAGTAGCCACTAAAAAATATAGAGAGAAGAAAGTTCCCTCTCCTCACCTCACTCAAAAAACAAGGTTGACACCTCAAAAAATGGATGAAATAAGATACAAGGGACTATGTTTCAATTTTGATAGAAAGTACCATAAGGGGCATAATTCTAGTGAGAAGAAATTATTCTACATAGATTGTGAAGAATAAGAAGATCAAGAATTTGAACTATGGTAGGATATAGAAATGGAAGAGACTTTTCCAACCATATATTGTCATGCATTTTCTAGAATCAATGCCCCCCAAAACCCTCAATATATAATAAGGACATTTCAAGAAGAAAAAGATAACAATGTTGATTGATTCACGTAGTAGCCATAACTTCATTAATTGAAAATTAGCAAAAGATCTCAATTTCTTTGTATTTATAGCACCAATGTTTCAAGTATTGATTGCATATTGAGGTACCATAAATTGTTCATAAAAGTTTCATAGTATATTAAGCTCAATATGGGGGAGTATTTATTCTATAGTCCCATGATTTCAAGCTAAATTGTTGGTGTTGATGTTGTAGTAGGGTTCCAATGGTTACAATCATTAGGAACAATAGCTCTTAATTTTCAATAACGTTTTATCATATTTTCCTCAAACAAAATTGAAATTGAACTTAGAGGTATCCAATGAATCCCTCTTAAGTGATAATCTTTAAAAACATGAAAACTTTTTCAAACAGGGATACCATGGTGTACTTGCACAAATGCTCTCACTAGATGTTGAGACATCTAAACATTTTATTTGAGTGGATCTCCAAAAATATATCAAAAATATTCTAATGTATTTGAAGACATTCCTAAGGGTATTCCACCTACTTGATATCATGACAATGTTCTTCATTTGCAACCAAGAAGTGTACCACATATGAAAAAAAGAGTGATATTGAGTGTATGATTCAAGAAATGTCATAGACCAACACCATTCAACCTAGCCAAATTTATTTCTCTTCATCAGTGGTGATGGTTACAAAAAATGATGGTGGATGGAATATGTCTCCATATTATAAACAACTCAACAAAACAACCATTAAAGATAAGTTTCATTTTTCTTTCATTGATGAATTATTATATGAATTGCAAGGACAATTTTTTTTAGTAAGTTGGAACTTCACTCTGGATATTATCATATCAAAATGAGGACGAAGACATTCCAAAAACAACCTTTAGAGTATATGAAGGCCACTATTATTTTTTGGTGATGTCATTTGGCCTTACTAATGCACCTTCAACATTTCAAAGATTGATGAATTATGTTAAAAATATTGGAAGAGACACAACCACATGAAAATCATTCCAAGTGTTCCTTTGGGGTTCAATAAGTGGAATGTCATATAATGAAGGTGTCAGAGTGGACTCTATCAATGTTAAATCTATGATGGAATGACCAATTCTAAAAACCTTGAAGAATATTAGAGGATTCCTCGAATTGACCAAATATTACTACTAGTTTGTCATGAATTATGGTAAAATAATTACACCTCTAACAACATTATTAAATGAGGAATTTTCATGGACTCAAGAAGAATCCAACTATTTTGAAAATATTAAATAGGATAAGTGTACAACTCTTGTCCTAAATAAGCTTGACTTCACAAAAACCTTTATTTTGGAATGTGATGACTTTAGACATGGCATTAGTGCATTTTTAATACAATAAGAAAGACTCCTTACCTTTGAAAGTAGCCATATTAAAAGAAATAACTTACTCAACCTCATTTATGAAAAGGAAGTATTTGACATATTAGATGGAGTTAAGAAATAACACACTTACCTAATATCAAGACACTTCAAGGTAAAAAAAAAAACATTCTAGTTTGAAGAACTTCTTGGAGCAACAATTACCTCAAAATATTAAAAAAATGGGTTACAAAGATGCTAGGTTATGAATTTGAAATATCTACAAAAAATTAAAAAACAATTTATGGTAGATGCGCTTAAAGGAAATAAGAAAACATAGAGTTTTTATTGTGTCTGATTTCCATTCCACAATCTTGGTGGGTTGAAGAAGTAAGGATAGAATGGAAACAATATCATTCAACAACTAGAGGAGGTCATAAGTTAATTAGATAAATTTGTGTGGAAGAACGATTTACTATGGTATCAATATCACTTATATTTATTTAAGAATTCTCAGCAAAAATAGAAGGTTGTTTTGGAATTGCACACTTATCCTATAGGAGGATATTTAGGGTCCTTGAAAACTCATCACAAGATCAAGAAGGACATTTTTTGGGAAGTTCTTAAGACTAATGTTCAAAATTGTGTGGCTCACCTTGTGTTTTTCCAATATAGTAAGGGAGAGAAAGTCAAGACCTCTTGTCTCCTACAACCATTACCTATACAAAGTCAACATTGAGAAGCAGTTTTAATAGATTTCATTACAAGTCTAACCAAGTTCAAAGGAAGGTATTTCATCATTGTCGTAGTGAATTGAATCACAATTTGTTCCCAATTTTTCTCCCTTTCTGATCCTTTTGAAGAAATTATAGTATCCATATCATTAGTGGAGTCAATTCCAAATCTGCATGAAATCTCTAAGATCACTATAAGTGATAGAGATCCAATTTTTTCTTGAAAATTTTGGACTAAATTATTTTATTGTTTGGGTACTCAATTGTCTCACATCTCTTGTTACCATTCTCAATATCATGGGAAAACTCTGGTTGTGAATAAATTTGTATAATTTTATCTTCATTTATTTCCAAACACACATGGTAAAGTGGTTTTCCTCCAAAAATGGTACAAAACATTCCTCCATACTTCATCAAAAATATCCTCATTTATGGTACTTTATAGATATAATCCTCCACCCATCACATCACCATTGAAAGGGAAATTGAATGTTTAATCATTGGAGGACCACTTAGATCACCAACAAGAGGTTCTCAAACTATTTAGGGATGACTTGGTTACAACACAAAATAGTATGAAAAAACAAGCATATCAACATCAGAGTGAAAGAGAATTTGAAGTGGGGGATTGGATATTTCTAAGTATACAACCATACAAATAGATGTACCTATACGGACAAAAGGACAATAAATTAACACCCAATAATTATGGTCCCTATAAGGTGTTGTAGACGATTGGAATTATGGCTTACAAATTGGAGTTAGCTCCATATTCAGATGTACATCTAGTTTTCCACATTTATTTGATAAACAAGGTAATTGGTGACAAGATGCCAATTCAAACAGTTTTGCGAGAGATCAATGAAAAAGGAAAAATCATAATAGAGCCACAAACAATCCTTGAAACAAGGATTAAGGAGATGAAAAATTGAGAATTATTAAATACATGATCAAGTGGAAGAACCTTCTGTTAGAAGAATCCACAATGGAATATATAATTGTACCCTTGGTCTCCTATATATACGAAGGAGACCTAGTTTTAGGTTCATCTCATATTATACATTTGTTCTATTGTAAAAGAAAGTTTCCTCTCCAAGGGGATTCATATCCATTATTCTCTCTTTATTAAGGAATGGGGTTACTTCTCTTTCCTTTTACGCTATTTTGGTCATTTGGTGCATAAAAAAGTATTGAATAAGTGGCTAATTATGTGTATTGGTGTGATGTTTTAGAGTTCATAGTTGGATGTGTGCCTATTGTTAAATGAACTTGGCTAAGTAGAAATTAGTTGGATTTGAAAGATTGTAGCCTAAGGAAAAGTTATGGACATACCTTGAGTTAAGAGGTGTAGTTTGGTTGTAGTAGGCATAGGTTGGCCTATCCATTACACTTGAGGGAAGGTAGTGCCACATGAACTCAAGTGTCAAAACAAATTTGGGAGAATCTCAATTTTAAAAAAATAT
Organism: Picea mariana; assembly: GCA_032191745.1. Taxonomy (NCBI): domain Eukaryota; kingdom Viridiplantae; phylum Streptophyta; class Pinopsida; order Pinales; family Pinaceae; genus Picea; species Picea mariana. The sequence goes on along the minus strand of JASDQU011375481.1, from coordinate 12,484 downwards.
ATAGGTAGACTATAGGATCATGACATATATCCTCTACTTCATATATGTGTGTGCATGTGTGTGTTCAAATTTATGTATTTTATTTACATAAGTGTAATATTCAACTATGGAAGGTGGTTCAGTTTTCTAACTAAATATGAAGTGTTTATTCTTGTTTTCAGCCTGCCATGGGCCATGTGCCAATGTGGACATGGTTGTGCTAATCATGTTAAGTAATCTTCCATAATGATTCGTGCGATGGATGGAATCCCATGTTCTAGATAGAGACGTGGAGGGAAAATATGTGCACAACAAGAAGAGGTCCACATAGTGGAGAAAAGGCATACACAACACATTGAAGTATGTGTGTCCAAGTAAGAAACAATAGGTTTCTAAAGTGCACAAAATAAAACTTGGCATATGTGGAAAGAATTTAGAGCACCAAATATTATATAGGTTTTACATATACAAGGGTGTTGTCCCCTCAACTTCTATAGAGGATAGAGGTGTTACTACTCAACCTCTATTGTCAACAATAATGGGAGAATAATAAGTATGCTTCCCCTTGAAACTTGTGAGGACACAATATTAAGAGGATCATGAAACTAATGAGATACAAGAGATTTATCATTTATGAGAAACTTGAAACTTGTGAGGACACAATATTAAGAGGGTCATGAATTGAAACATGTGAAAACACAATATTAAGAAGGTCATGAATTGAAACTTGTGAAAACATAATATTAAGAGGGTCATGAAATTATTGAAATAAAAGAGATTTATCATTTATGAGAATGATGGGCATTTACTGGCACACATGAAGCTATTCATTGAGAACCTATGGAGGTTCTCAAATGAATTGAATAATTAAATTGGTATTGCATCCAATAACCTACTTTGAGTGTAATAACCTACACTCGTTTCAATTCTAACTTTTCCACCTAATGGATGCTATTGTAGTAGCTTTGGGCTTCTCTTCTTCACTCCAAACTGAGGGGCATAAAGTCTCTCACTTTACCTTGAGTATAATAACCTATACTCATTTCAATTCTAATTTGTCCACCTAATGGATGCTATTGTAGTAGCTTTGGGATTCTCTTCTCCACTCCAAAGGGAGGAGCATATATTCCCTTCTTCTAAAGAGTTTCTACTAGAAACAGGTAATCCTACCTTAATGTAGAAAAAGGCCTTGAATACTAATGCAAGGTTACCTTAATGTGGAAAAAGGCCTTGAATATGTGGAAAAAGGCCTTGAATGTTCCAAACACCAAGCTAAACCGTTAGGTGATCAACGAAAAGGAACTTTATTTCAGCTCTCATAGGTTGACTTGTAGTTTGAATAATTTCTTGTGAAAGATGGTATATTTATATTCTTATCTTGTTGGTATACTTTTTAGTAAATGGATGTCATTATTCATCCATTATTAAGAATCCATTAGCCCTTTCTTTTCCTTTTGGATCCTATCGCGTCTTTTAATTCAAGGAAGGCCAGGTTGTTGAATCAATGGAGTTCCTGTTTTAACGAATAGGTGTTTTCTTTTGGTTATGGCTCTATTTCTCTTTGGTCATGCGTTAAGAAATGGATCTGTTGATATGAGGTTGTCCTATAAAGCGATCCGGTATGGAAGTCTTTAGCTAGGTTCTTTTTGTGTTAAATAGAAATGAGAGGAAGCAAATTATGATTTGGTAGGTTTTTGTCTTCAGTAGGATATGTAATTTCATGATGTCTATTCAAAGCAGCTCTGGCAGTTTCTAAATAACAGTAACGTGTATAATCTTATTTATAATTATAAAGATTATAATTATGATAATTATAATTAATATTAATATTATGATAAAGA
>JASDQU011375479.1:0-13882 GCA_032191745.1 Picea mariana | reverse complement strand
TATCCAACTGTGCCTCGTAGATATCTCAATACATGATTCCCTGCTATCTAGTGATTTTTTCTCGGTTGACTCATGAACCATGAATCCCTTTGGATGCAAATATATATTTTTACTTCTCGACGCTTCCATCGTCTTCATACTTGATCTTATAGAGCCACTTTGGAAGTCACTACAGACTTCCCTTTTGGTCTCAAAATGATATCCCACACATCATTATTCAAGATGGACTGATATTCTTCTGTCATGGCATCTTGCCATACCTCCTGACCTGCTGCTTCTCCATAACAAGAAGACTCAGTATCAATGATGTGGCTCATGTCTGAAACATAGCTCGAAAGTCTCTTTGGTATCTTTCTCTCTCAGAATGTGCCTCGAGGAGATGTATGTCCCCTTGCCTCTTGCAGAGTTTTTCGAGCCCAGGAAGGCCTTTTATGTCCTACTACAATGTCTCTAGAAATATCAACTGGATCAACTGGATCGACTGAATCAATGGTTGTCTCCCTCTAAACTATTGAAGGGGAGAAGGTATTGTCTCTTCCTTCTTCTCAAACAATTTGATTCCCTTTTATGTTTGAAGGATAGACATCTTCCTTTTTTTGTGTTTGCTAACCTAGAGATATCTCATGTCTTCTCAGGTCCTCTACTAACTCTATAGTATTTTTATGAACTCCATACTAGGATAATAACCAAGATGTCCTCCCATGGGGATAACAATCAAAATGGCCTGATGTACTAGAATAATAATCAATCAAGAAAAGTTGACCTCATGTACTAGAATAATAATCAATCAAGAAAAGTTGGCCTCATGTACTAGAATAATAATCAATCAAGAAAAGTTGGCCTCATGTACTAGAATAATAATTAATCAAGAAAAGTTGGACTCCTGTACCAGGGATAATGGTCCAAGTCATGAGGGCTCCCGCAGCATGGATAATACCCTTTATTACCAAAATGAAATCAACTATAGGTTAATGATTAAATTAAATAAGGAATGTAGTAAAACAACTTACCCTAGTCTACAATTATGCTCACTCTTGTATTTGGTCTTCCTGATAAAGGTTAGAGGAAGTAATCCTCATTTCTCATGTATTCATCTTTCTGAGGTGGCTTTGGATCAATGTTTGCGGTGGAATCATACTGTCTTCCTTTCTTTCTGGTAGGACAATTTCTCGCAAAGTGTCGATACTTGTCACATCTAAAGTACTAGATCTTTGACATGTCTTTTCTCTGATCATAACCTGAAGTTGATGAAGTCTTCTCATCTTTGAATGTTTTCTTGAAGTTTCTTTTTTCTTCCTCCTTTCTTTGTATGAAGTGCAAGAGCATGATTTTCATCATGAGGGGAGTCTTCCACTCCTCTAGCTATAAGTCTGATTTCTTCTTGGGTACAGTCTGTCCACAGACAATCAAAAGTAGGTAGATTTTCTCTTCCATTGATACTTTGAAGAAATGGTTCCCAATGTTTTGGAAGATTATTAAGAGTGGTCAAAACAAGTTCTTTGTCTGATATGATTTCTCCAATGGCACCTAACGGATCTCTGATCTCTGACATCTTCATAAAGAAGGTAGCAACGATGTCACCTTTTGTCATCTTGATATTTTGAAGCTGACCCTTCAATGTAAGAGATCTGAGGGTGTTGTCACTTTCAAACATATTCTTCAATACCCTATACATTTCATAAGTTGTCTTCATGTTGGAAATATGAGGCAGGAGATGATCTCTTACTGAGTAGATGATTATCTTCCTTGCCTTGACGTCATCTTCCTTCCTTTATTCCTTCTCTTCATTGACAGTTGTCTCTAGTAAGTATTTTTGTATTGTCCACAATAGATATTCCTCTTCAAGAGTGATCTGAAGTCTTGAATTCTAGGAGCTGAAGTTGCTTGATCCATCAAGCCTATCTTCCACCAAGGTTTTTTTCATCATATTTTCAGATTCTTCACAAACCCTTGCCAACTGGGATAGAAAACATAACGGCTAGGATAGGCTATCAAACTTAGGTTTTGTTTGGCTTATGACTGCCAACAATAAGCCTTGAAAGTTAGAAGAACACTGGTGAGATGAAAATCTCCTTCAATAAGCTGCAAAAACCTTTATTTTGAAATTTCTGCAGAAAATTGTGAAACCCTAGAAACCCTAGGGCCAAAAAATCAAAATGATCGAAAATGCAATCTGAAGGTTTTTGAAGGTGCGTTGAAGGAGGTTGTACACTCCTATGTAGTTTTCATCCCCAAATTCCAAGTATTAAGTACTGGAACACCCAAAAAGAGAGGGCCATACGGATTTTGTAGAAACCCTAGGAGGGTCATACAGTTCTGCAAAAGGGAGAGGACAACTTCTTTAATACTTGTGAAATGGGTTATTCAAGACCTAATCTCTGATACCATGTTGAATTTTATCTATGATAGGCTCAAGAATTAAGTTTATTTCAATTTTAGCATTTACTTGAAACATAAAAAAATGCAGCTACACCATTAACAATTGCTGCAATAACCAAGATCACAAGAAGAAATACCATGCACAAGAACACAAGAAATATCTCCCACACCATAGACTTAGCACACAAAAGGGTTCTCTCCAAAACTAAGAATCTAGCACCAAGAGAGGTGTGCACTTCAGCGCTAGAATATGTATTTGCTGAAATTTCCAAAATCACATGTTTGTTGTGTTTCCTCAATGGGGAAATCACCTTTATTTATACTAGACTGGACACATCAAAAGTGGTGTCTATTGGCACAAGAGGGCCGAACTCAATAACTAATAATATAATTAATAATTACAATATTAATTACCTTTTACAATAATCATTAATTATCTTTCTCTTTATGGTGGGGTTGACCTGTACCCTTTACATCACAATTAGGGTTACATGTAAGTATTACTCGTAGACAATATAGCAAGGGATCTCACACACACTAATGCTCAACCACTTGGGTCACATCCACCTATTCTCAGCCACAAGGACGTCCTACTCAATAGATTTCTATCTCAGTGAGTCTCACAAGAGAATTATCTAGAGTACCACATCGTCTCAACTCTCTACACACAGGAGAACGATACATCCATCACATGGGAACCTTCACTTGTCACAGGGGTACACATCATTTCATCTCAAATGACACACCCATATCATGGGAATCCTCACCCCACACAGGGGCATACACATAATTTCATCTCAAATGACACACCCATCTCATGGGCATCCTCACCCCACACCGGGGCACACAACGTTCCATCTCAGTCTGAGAGAGGAATGACACACCCATCTCATGGGCACACCCAACTCATGGTCTCTCTCACAGGCTGACTCACTCATTCTGTGTCCTGGAGGATGTCTCACGAAGCTTTAATAATCAACAAACCCCCCAGTAGAAACCCTTTCCTTGAGGGTGGCCACTTAATAGGAAACCATGACACTCACCAAGGTGAAATAGGGAGAAAAACATAATTTCCAAGAATACACTCCATAATTAAGAGAATATTTAATGCAACATATTCAAATGCTTCAAGTATTAAGGTGACACTTACCACAAAACTTGACTTGTTTTCTCATTGAGCAAGATCCACTATCTTTCAGAAGCAAGTTGGTGTGGTGAATGCCATCATGATGAACAAAGAAGTATTGTGTTGAGGTGGGGCTCTGTCTGTGTGAGTGAACATTGGAATTCAATCCATCTCTTGGTACTCCATGTCTACAACTTGAGGGCCCCGAGACATCATCTCCTTATTTACCCCTAGAAATGGGGGGTAACATTTGGCTCCTACTTGAGGACATGTACTTGTCGTAGAGTGCATGAGAACCGCAACATATCTTGGAAATACATGTGCCTACAAACACATTGAAACAAAAAAAATGTTGGATATCGAGAGTGGATCGATCACCCCTTTGTCCATATTAAAAAAAAATCCAAAAAAACTAATCTTAGAAAGAAACTTTTACATTTTTTCAAAAAATTCTAAACTAACATGAAAAATTATCTATGTAAATGAATCATACAATATTGAATAGATGCACATAAAGCAATATATAAATGATATATGACCTGTAAACTGAGTAAATGTAACTAAGTTATCATGATCACACGAATGCAAATTCATGGGAAAGCGAATGAACTACCTACTTACTTGGGGCCCATGGCCCCGAAGAAGTCAAGTTCCTTTGAAGTATGGTCGAAGGAGAGACATATCAAATATTAATGGCATCTTCCTCCCATCCATGGCACATAGGTAATATGTTCCCTTCTCAAACTTCTTGACGATGTAAGGGCCAAGCCACAAAACTTCATTCATCTTGTCATACTTGGGATTTCCCTTTATTTTATCCCACATGAGTGCAAGGCTTCCTTCATCAAAATCCACATAAGGTATGTCTTCAATGTAATGTTGTATTTTTGGTTGCACCTTGACCATGTCCTTGATAAACTCCTCTCTTTCAATACCCTTCTTATATTCATATTTCTTGAATATATTGATGGATCCTAGATATTTTCCTTGGAACTTTGCAAGCTTCTCCTTATACTTACCCGTCCTTGGGAGTAGTGTATCTAGGAAATCCTCGTATGCAAAAGGAAAATCCTATGGATCATACTCAATGATATGGAGAGGCACATCAAACTCACACTCACTGTGATAATCAAGGTGATTCAGATCCATTACATGTTTTTCAACCACCTGTCGGCTATACAAAATATCAAAGGTACAATCCCCCATAGGAATATGAGCATGAGTGAGATCCATACAAAGAAAACCACCAATATTACCATACCAACTTATTGATAAGAACATACCCCAAGCATATGGAACATCAATCACAACTATGTTCACGATGAGGCTAATTTGAAGAAATTCTTGCAAATAGACCTCAAAATCTTCTATGAGGCCATATACCTTCACCTTCTTTGAGTCAATACCATAAACATTTTCATATGGATGGGTAGTCTTTAAGCCGAGTTGTTTCATGAAATTTAATTGGATCACATTTATTGAATCTTCGGAATCCAACATGCAGTTATTCAAATGGAGGCCATTCACACCTAAAGAAAGGTAGAAAGGAGGGGTTTCTTCCCTTTGTTTTCCATGATACATGGTGTTCAAGATCACATGATGATCTTCTACTTCTTTTGGTACTTTCAATGCTTTCAAGGATGCCTTTCTTACATAAGGGATTTTTCACATCTCAACCATAGGTACTGACATATTCATCTTCCCAATCATAGCTGGTACAACTATATCCAATCGAAATGCTTCTTCTACTGATGCAGGCTTCGGGAGAAAGTCACAAATTGGAGGTGGAGGAGGTGGAGGCACTTCCTTGGTAACCTGCAATGGATACTTTACTACCTTTGGTAGAGTAAATGAAGCTTTGTTTCTTCTTTCATATGTCAATATTTCCTTCTACCTCAGCTTGTTCTTGATGTGGAAAAAATTCCACTATGGACAAGTGAAACCCCTCTTGGATCAAGACTCCTTTGATCCAAGACAGAAGGTAACAAATGGTTCCATACTTTCCCCTTCATCTATTCTATATGCCTACAAATAGAATAAGAAGAGAAGATGAGAGAATGGGATAGATGATCTACCTCCTTTAATCCAGTTTTCCTTGATGTTCCAACCCTTGATATTGATGTCCAAGGTCTTGGTGCAAGAGAAATCATGCAAAGAATAAAGCAATACTTCCTTCTTCCAAAATATATTGTTAAGGAAAATAGATTTATCTATATCAAACTAGGATAAAATAGACATGCATACAATGAAAGACATAAGCATGAGAGGAATAGGTAATATGAATGTCATATGAATAACAGTGTGATAGTCCAAAGTTTATTCCTTCCCTTTCACCCAAGAATGGACTCCCTTATATAGGAGTTGAGGCATAACAACCATAAAATAATTTTGGGGAGAGGATAGGATCAAATGAGGATTTAGCTGAACAAACAAGATTGACCTTTCCTTGGATAGAGGGTAGCTTGAACCAACCTTTAACCAATTGAAATCTCCTGGAAACAACCTCTCAAAATAAGGCATAATGGTTACAACCACTTCATCACCCCCTAGACCTGAGCATAGGGAGATAGTATCACTCCCCTATAACTAAGAAAGGAGCGATGAAAAGGGTTCATCCTCCTGTTTATATGGGTAGGGGAGCGATGGTAGTAAAAAATGGCCAAAAACTCAAGGTGAAAGATAGTATTTCGATCTCCAAATGATAGGTTTCCCTTCCAACATGTCTAGGGATTATGACAAACACACCCACATGGTGATTAAATTGTGAATCTTGGTAAAGTGTGATGATTAAGTGTGATACTTGGTAGTGCGACACTTGTTAGTGTGACAAATAGGTGTGTAACAAATTTCCCCTAAAGTGTGAGGTCGGAATAAAAGTTGATGGTCGAAGCACTTTACAAAAATATATGTGCAAGGGTGATAGAATAGGAGAGTTGGGCGAAAGATGCAAACAAACATCAACCAATATATATGTATCATCCTCAAGGTAGGCATACCCATACTCAAAATAAACTGAACCAAAGTTGCATGGTCACTGAGAAATACACTACATATCCCTAAAAGCACTGACTAAAGATATGGCCACCAAAAATACAATGCAGATTCATACCTCCATGACTTGATCGGGTCGTAGCCACGAAAGAATACACAATGGAACTACGATATGACAAAACCATAGCCACAGACCAATACAAAGTGGATCTATGTGACAACATATATATCAGTGAGATTGCCAACATGATGGCCATACTAGAATCTTCTAAGTACTCAAATAATCTCCATCGCAACCTGGGTGAGGCACGTAATAGAGGTGGGTTCTTGAGGGGTTCCCAAGGTCTTCATCCTAATCTCGAAATGGTACAATTATAGACACATGAATAGATGTGTTGATGTAGAACATGGTAGAAACCACTTGATTACCGGTCATTGAGGTGTATCATTAACAAGTGCGAGAGAAATCACCAATGATGACAATGACTCTCAAGGTACCCTAGTACATTCCAACAAACGTGAATAAATGAGATAAAGTTGAACATTCATGGAATCATTCAATCAGAGGAAAATGATGTAAACCTAATGTCAAAAGTGAGGAGACATGCCATTGGGGCATGCAAGTTCCAAGGTACTAATGGTTTTCTAAGTCTAATTCTTGGATGATGTGCTGAAGTCGATAGGAACAAACTCGTTGAAGGAGGTCCATGATGTTTCCCCCATCATCGACATGAAACTCACATAGGAAAGTGATGTAATATAATAGATCAAATGAGCAAAAAATGACACGACGATGAAGGTTGGTAATACTGCAGAGTGGTTGATTTGGGTTGAAAATTCCCTTGAACATTGTGAGGCATGACAAAGGACTTGGCATCATTGACTCAATGAGATATAGAACAAAACATAGTGCAACGATAAATGGGGCACTCTTCAGGTGGGTTGAAGGAGTACACTAACTCAAAGGATTTGTATGACTCAAAGATGAGAAAATTACTCAACTATAAGACAAGACACAAGTAGGTGCCATGTTCAAGGGTGACAACAAACAACTACTATAATGCTTTCCAAAAACCTGATCCACTTCCCTCAAATTCCCCCCCACAATGAACGGTGAGTACCTCCTTGTCTTATAATGAGCATGAGGAGGATAACATATGCTCGATATAGATCATCTTCAATGAGTCCCTCATTACATGTTTAACGAACCTGGAGAAGGAGGCGTTAGATCCCATACGGGTCCTTCAATGTATAATATTACGAGTCCAGAGAAGATAAAATTGGCGATATTTTCACATTTAGAGAGTCTAAAAAGAACTTAAAGAAGACTCCAAGAGTGTTCTTTTTCATAAATTTAGTCCCATGAGCCCGAAAAAGTATAAAACAATACATGGGAGAACCCTTATATCCAAGGTTGACTAGAGTATTCCTTTTTCATAATTAGTCCATCGGTCTGAAAAGGGTTAAAAGTCTTACACCAAATAGATGCCCTTTAAAATCCTTTTGACGAGTGTGAAAGGAAACAAGCTCGCTCGACAATATTTTCATGTTTAGAGATTCTGAAAAGAGATTAAAGGAGACTCCAAAGAGTTACTTTTTTGTATAGTTTTTACGAGCCCAAAAAAGTGATAAAAGTATACTTGTTAACTTATTTGCATGTATTTACGAGCACAAGAAAGAACAAATACTGATCTCACTTAGACAGAACAAGTGGCACGCAACTAAGTTCCAGTGGGTGGAATGAATCCTAAGAAATGACAATGATAGGGCGTAGAAGGTAGGCATGGCAATCAAGGACCACTCACAACAACGTGTCTCTCTAGAGGGTCCCTGCAAAATGGGCACAACATATGCGGACAACTACCGTCAACCATAATTGCAATGGCCATAATAAAGTAAGATGACAAATAGAAGCGAAGCAGTAGAAAGTGCAACCATTAAGCAAACAATAAGATGTTTGCTTCATTTTTTGACGAGCTTGAAATAGAGAATGAACTATGCTCGAAGTTTTTTCTTCATTTTTTAATGAGCTTGAAACATAGAATGAAATTGTTCTCGAGGTTGGTTTTATTGTTTAACGAGCTTGAAATGAAAAATTAACTATGCTCAAAATGATATCCATCAACGATTTTCTTCCCAACATGATGTCCAGAGGTTGGTACTTTTAGTGATACCCATTGACGGGTTTTTTCCCAACATGATGTCCAAATGTTGGTACTTTTCCCCCAACATGATTGGAAGAAGCTAGAGACTAAACTCTAGCATGATGTTCAGAGGTTGGAGATAGGGGAAATGATACCACATAATTAACCTATGGCGGGAGGGATATCGATTTCATATAAGGAACATTCAAGAAATTCAGATGGTCGACAGTCAAAACAGGACTAACAAACGAAAGTTGGTTAATGGTCATAATGTTTCCATTATGAGGGAAATGCATAACTCAAAAGAGTGTGGAAATGAAAATTTTCATAGCATATACATAGTCCTGCCCAAGGATTAAATTAAATTCTAAGGGGCTTTGAACTACCATAACATCGATACAAACAATTTTCCCTCCTAAGGTGATGGGAAGCTGAGGAAGTATCCCTAAAGGTTCATTGGATCTTCTATTAAAAGCCAATAGATGATGGGTAACCAGAACTGATCTAGGGGATCAAAATATGCTCAAAACTCAAAGTGCTCGGAATTGCTCGAAAATGGATTCATGGCATAGATCTCATCCTCACGAACCCAATGCAACTTGAACAGGATCAAACGAACATCGTATGCGAGAGATATTGCGTTCTATCCACTTTCCCAAATAGGCAAAAAAAATGTTGACTATACAGTCCGTACAGTCTGATTGTGTAGACCGTATTGTTGACGTGTCATAGGACCGTACAGGACACATGGCAAGTGCTGAGTTGTTAAGTGATGGCATGGTAGAGGCTGACGTGGCAGGTGAGTTGGCAGTGGTTGAGTTGAACCTTTCCGGTGCTGACACGTGTCATTTGGTGGTCAAATGGGAAGGTTCCACATGGCCCAACTAGGGGCCGCCATGTGGCACCCCATCATCAGTTTGTTGTTTAAAACTTTGTTGGAGTCCGCGAGGGTCGAACTCGGGACCTCCGGTAGTGGAAAAGACTTGGCAAGGGTCGGGCTACCAGCTCGCCCACGTAATAGTTCTTACCCCAATAGTTTGAAACTGTTATTTAAAATTGTTGTATGTTTCTTTCCAGGCAGAAAAGGGTTGGGGCTTAGCCCCAGCCCTGGTCACATATACCATGCTCCTTTAACATATGACCTCAGGCACATATTTTTCAACGGACTAAAGGATGGGTGCTTAAATTTTGGTCATCACTTGACCACATGGGGGGCCACGCGACCACTACCTTCGCTGGAAAAGGTGCCAACCCTATTAACCGTGCGACAATATGCCACCATTTGTGAAACGGGAGCGTCTGCTAGGGTTTTTCCACGGGAAACACTCGGGAGCCATGTTAGTCACACACAGGTGCGTTTTGGCGAGCAGAGACAACAAGCTATTAGGGAAAAACATCCAGAGTTGTATTTTTCTCAGTTTCTGGCCAAACCAGGTGCAGCAAGAGCCAAACTAGGGGGTTTTGGACTTTCTAGAGCCATTGGAGCCATCTGTTTTGCATTTTTAGAATTGTAAAGCATTGATTTTGACACTTTGAGCATTAATGAAAATGATCCATTGGAAGCTGGACCAAGAGATGTATCCCAAGAGAGGGGTGGACTCCTTTATCATTTTGTTGTGTTAATGTGCTTGTTATTGATGGTTGTTATATCTGTTTATGTTTCTCATGTTTAAAAACTCATTAAGATTATGTGTTTGCAACTTGATCATATTTCCCAAGAACATAAAAAACACACTTGCAATTTTTAAGAGACTCAAGCCTTTTCATTTTCAGATCAAGTTGGTATCAGAGCATATGTTTTTGAAGGTTTGATTGTTTGCAAGTGTTTTTTTTATGATTCTTACAAGGTTGAAGCTCACAAGAGGAGAAGGTCAACTTGTAGAGCCAAACTCTCAACTTTCAAGAAGGAGAACTACACAATCACTTCAATCTTCAAGGAGGCATTCACCAAGTATGGCTCATGAGGAGAGTCATGAAACTCTTACTTCAGAAGATGAAACTTTCAGAAAATATTTTTATGATATGAAAGAAATAGTGAAATTTTTATTTTAAGAAAGAAATGCAAGGTTGCAAGGTGAAAGCTCAAATCCTCCAAAAGGTAATGAAGATAGTGGTGATAAAACTCCAAAAGGAAATGGAGGGAATGGTGATACTCCACCTCTTTCACCTCCTTCTTCCACTTATTCTACCATTTCACAAACACCTCCAAATTCTCCAAAAGAACATGGTAAAATTCCTCCACAAACTCCTTTTCTTAAGCTTGATATTAAGTTTGAATTGCCTATGTACAATGGAGAGGTAAATATTGAGAAATTGGATAACTGGATTTATTAGATTGAAGTGTATTGTAGGATACAAAGAATCAAATATGATGAAACTAAAATTCATGTTGCTTCTCTTAGATTGGAAAGTGCAACACTCATTTGGTGGGAAGCCAAAACTTAAGAGGACATGAAGAAACATGATAAAGTTTCATCCTCTTGGAATGATTTTATTGTTGCACTTAAAAGACAATTTTATCCATTAGCATACATGCATAAAACTATTATGGATTGGAAAAAAATTAGACAAGCTAAAGGGAAAAGTGTGCAAAGCTACACTCAAGAATTTAGAAGAAGAGCTTTGATTTTGGGTATAGATTTATCTTCTCAAGAAACTTTTCTCAAATACATTGGAGGATTGCATAGCTACTTGAGGCACAAAATACTTATGTTTAACCCTACAAATCTAGATGAATCTTGTGTATAGGAAACTCATTTGGAAGAAAGAGGGAGGAATGAACCTCAAGAGGGAAGAAAGAAGCCATTTGTTAAGGGAGACAAGGGAAAGAGGAAATTCAAAGGAAATGGAAGAAATAATGCTTCAGTCAAGAAAGAGGGAGAGAAACTCTCATGTAAACATTGTTCAAGAGATGGCCATGATGAAAACCATTGTTGGAAACTTCATCTTGAAATGAGACCCAAAAAGTTCAGCCATAAGGGGAAACTGTTATAACCCTAAATTGCACCATCCATGCTTACCTGGCATCAGGCCAACTCAGTGCCCTTCATTGCCAAAGCCATGTTGAACAGACTCTTCAAAAACCTCCTAAATTAAGTAAATCACGCCCTAACCTATCACTGGGCGCGTTGGAACGCTAGCAGGCCTTATACTGCACGCGTTGGAACGCTGGCTGGCCCACTACAGCAAACGTTTACCTAACAAAGCAAAAAATCAGGAAAGTTGCCGACGGAACGAGAAGCTTTGGGTCAGTTAACTGGAACTCTCAACCATGCATGGCCGAGAGTTTGCCTAAAACCCTAGCTCCTTCTAGCCTATAAAAGAAGGGGTAGGGGTACTATTCAAAGAAGGAAAATCATAGCAAAGAAACTCTGCCCAATTGCCGAATCTATTTTGTCCCAACCCTTTAGCCTTTCCTCAAGCTTTAGGAGAATTCAAGCAAAGCAGTTGGAGGACAAAGAAGAGGAGGAGTCCAGGATTAGGATCGGAACGGTGTCCGGTCTCTATTATCATTGTAAGTTGATTCGTATTGATATTAATAAAAAAGATATTTTTCCCGTCCCAAATACACGAGTCTTATATGTTTTATTTGATTTATGTTTAATCTCTAACCCTCTAGTAGATAAATAGCATGCATGCGTAGTTTTGTCTTGATTGCAGGATCGCTTTTTTGGAAGGAGCAGCAGAAGCAAGGGGATAAAGCTCAACGGAGGATCTACACCAACCGTCGATAAAAAGGTTAGTTGGTTCTTTCCATGTAAAAAGGGTTTTAGGTTTGGGGTAGAAGGTTAAAAGTAATTTCTTAAGGGTCATGATCTGCATGCAAGTTTAAACCCTAGCTTGTTAGTCTGTAGGGTAGAATTTCCCCACAACAGAATTGGCGACTCCGCTGGGGAGATTTACTCTTAGGGTTTCCCGGATTTTGTTAAAGGTTTTTGGGTAGTTCAAAGAAGTAGAGTTTCAGTTTCTTTGTTTATTTGTTGTCTGTTAGGTCAAAGCTAGCAAGGAACCCGGTTATCAATACCGGTTTTTCCTTGACTGTTGCTTGACATTTATTCTCGGGACACACAAAGGTACACGTGGCCTGCAAAAGGCCTGCACGCATGTAACCCACGCCCTAACCTCCTATAGCCCGCGCTTGAACGCTTGCTGCAGAGGTTTCAGTAGTGTGTAGCTTTCAGAAAGCTTGAGAGGCAGTCTCCTCTTCCCTGTCAGAAGTTTACCTTCTCAGGGGGCTTTCTGGATCCTGTCTGGGTCTTGTTGGTTTATTGTCTTGTGGTTCAGTCTGCCTTATTGTGTTGGTTACTCTTTGCATTTGTTTTCTTTTTTGCAAATTTTCCTTTTCTGTTGAAGTAATAGCATCCAAACCTTTTAGAGACCCTGGTTGTCAATACCAGAGGCCTTTTTTAGGTCTGGGATGCCTGTGTGTTGTTTTATCTTGGTTTTTATACAGACTCGCAGCCTGTTTAAGTCTAGCCCGCGGGTACCCACGCGCTGTTGTAACTCAGCACGTGTTGGCACGCGTGTTGTCTTGGTGACAATCGCGGGCTTGATTGGTATCTTTTCAGCTTGGGTGGGGCAGTCATCGCCTCCTGTGGTGAGAAGAGATCCTCTCAGGGGTGTACAGTCTGGAGCTGCACAGTCAGCAGGTTAGGGCATCTTATCCTTAGCTTGTGTTTGTTAGTTGATGTTTTGATAGAAAAGACAAAAGAGAAAAAATATTTGTTTTACGGTTTTTAGACAAGTGTTAGAATCGGTGCCTTTTTTATTACTTTTTCTCATTTTTGTGCTCTGATTCTGTTGCGATCTGCGCTTTAAGCCAGAGTTTTCTTTTCATTCTCTTGGTTTTGGTCTTGTCAACATTTTTCCTTGTTGCGTTATTTTGCAATGAAATAAAAAAAAAAATTCTTGTTTCATTTTATTCTTAGTTTGAAGATTCTGTTGTTGCATCAGTAGCTAGGGAAGAAGTCTATTTTCATAAGTTTTTTGCATGAAATCTTAGAAAATTCTGAAAGAAAAAAAAGAAGTCTTTCCCTTTGAAAAGTTGTTGGTTTTTGCATTGTTTGTAAAAGTTTTTGTTTCCAAGATTTTATCGTTCATTTTGCTTTGAGTCTTTTTACACACCATTAGTTTCACTTTTATACCTTGTGACTTAAAAAAGCCCATTAAAAGCAACGCTAATTAAAATCAAGTAGACTTTTTGTTTATAGGGTGCATACACTAGCTCAGGACTAGGGCCTTG
>JASDQU011375477.1:9446-24435 GCA_032191745.1 Picea mariana | reverse complement strand
GGGACTATGCATCCAACTCAAAGGCGAAGATCACAATTTTTTAGTTAAGAGACAACACCTTGAATTGGTGGGGTAGCCTAGAAAGACAATTGCATCTTACCCCAGACACAATATCTTGGGAACTTTTCAAGGAGAGGTTCCGAAGGAAATATCTGCCAGCTTATTATGAGGAACAACATGTAGAGGCATTTCATGCCTTAGTACAAGGAAATAGAACTATAGAAGAATATGATATCAGATTCATGGAATTGGTCAAATATGTTTCGTATATAGATAATGACCAATGACAGGCAGAACGCTTCGCCTATGGATTGAACGCTAATATAAGAGATATGGTGCGAAGGAACACATGAAATTAACCAGGGGTACAAGACCAACATTTTCACATCGTCCTGGATTCATCGGAAAGGCCCCTAGGACATTTCCCAGGGGAGGGGGCTCAATGTCACCGCCATATGGTAACATAGTCTCTCCAAGGACAGTAGCTGCAGGGATTTCAATGGTAGTGAGTGCAGCATCTCGTTCATCACCAACGACGCAGACAAGTCCATGACCATCTCGGGGAATAGCTAGTAGGGGCAGGGGTTCCAGGGGAAGGAACTCATTTTAGAGACAGTCACATAACAGTGCACATGTTCAATATCGTGTTACCTGTTGGGGGTGCGGAGGACCCCATTACCAGTGTGACTGCCTAGAGTTACAATCAGGGTTCGTGCATAGAGAAGGAAAGGCACCGGTGGGGAGAGAAAGTAGCAGCCACCAGATTTACGCAACGGTTAATAATTTCCAGGATGAACATCAATCCACGGTGGTTGAGTCATCAGGTACGCAAAATCATATCAACATTAATATTTTATTTGATTTTGGTGCTACAGATAGTTTCATTTCACCATCTACATTAGAAAAGAGTGGGTTGGCATCCTACGTGCACGATGACTTTAAACAAGTCGAGATGGCTTCGGGGAAAAAACAAGTGGTAGGACCTAGTGTTGATAATTGCATAGTAGACTTGGGAGTGTGTACTACCAAGTTGAAGGTATACGTCACTACCCTCGAGGCATATGACCTAATCATTGGAATGGATTGGTTAGCAGCTCATCGAGCTTTGGTAGATTGTTTCGTAAAGAGGGTGCTTTGTGTCGACAACGAGGGAAGGCCAGTAGATATCCAATCTGTATGGAGAAAAGTGTCATCACGCTTTATATCAAATATGAAGGTTAAGAGATGCTTGAGACAAGGGTGTCGATTATATTTAGTGGAAGCAGTGAATGAAAGGAAGGGACCATCATTGGATCAATACCCGGTATTGTCAGAATTTAAGGATGTTTTTCTGAATGAGTTACCAGGGTTACCTTCTGAGAGGGAGCTTGATTTCACTATTGAGCTAAAACCTAGTGTAGAACCAATTTCCAAAACTCCGTATCAGATGACAGTGCCAAAACTTTCTGAGTTGCAAATGCAGTTGAAAGAGTTACTGGACTTAGGGCTAATAAGGCCCAGTGTCTCACCTTGGGGTGCACCAATAATTTTTGTAAAGAAGAAGGATGGATCCTTACGACTGTGTATAGACTATAGGGACCTGAACCGTGCTATAGTGAAAAATAGGTACCTGATGCCACGAATAGATGACCTCTTTGATCAGATGAAAGAAGCAGTGGTATTCTTAAAGATTGATTTGTGATCAGGGTATCATCAGTTAAGGATTAAGGAAGGCGAAATCCCAAAAAGCAGCTTTTGAACTTGGTTTGGACATTATAAGTTTGTCGTAGTACCTTTCGGATTGACCAATGCACCAAAAATATTCATGAGCCTCATGAACGACATATTCTTGAAGTACTTAGATCGTTTTGTACAAGTCTTCCTAGATGACATCCTCATATATTCCAAGAACGAAAGAGAACATGAGGAACACTTACGAGTAGTGTTGTCCTGGCTTAGGGAGAAAAAATTGTATGGGAAGTTGTCGAAGTGTTCCTTCTTTCAAAAAGAGATCCATTATTTAGTTCATATCATTTCCGACAAATGAATCTCTGTGGACCCAGAAAAGGTAAAGGCCATTATGGAGTGGCCAGTGCCGAAAAATGCCCATGAGGTGAGAAGCTTCATTGGGCTAGCAGGTTACTATCGGATATTTGTGGAGGGATTCTCCAAAATAGTGAAACCCATCACCACTTTGCAACACAAGGGGGTCAGGTATGAATGGACTGAATAATGTGATAGTGCATTCATTGAGCTTAAGAGGTTACTAACTAGGGCGCCAATTCTACGAGTGTCGGATATGGAAAAGGACTTCACAATCTGCACGGATGCCTCGTAGCAAGGGTTGGGGGCCGTGCTAATGAAGGATGGAGGAGTGATAGCTTATGCATCAAGAAAATTGAAGAAACATGAAGAGCTATACGTGACTCATGATTTAGAGTTGGCAGCTGTAATGCTAGCTCAGAAACTTTGGAGGCACTATCTTGTTGGGCAAAACTCTGGGCTCAAAACGAACCATCAAAGTTTAAAACATCTCTTCACTCAAAGGGATCTAAGTGCCAGGAAAAGGCAATGGAGTGAGTTTATGAGTGAGTACAATTTTGGTATTTTGTACATCAAGGGAAAAGAAAATGTGGTCATAGATGCCTTGAATAGGAGACCACGTATCTTCTCCTTGATACCCTTAAAAGTCAATCTAAGGGAACTTGTGTTGACACAACTCCAAGGAGATAGTTGCTATTTAAAGGTTACTTCAAACATCTAGAGTGGGACGTATTTTCATCCAAAGTATGAAGGATATAGTCTGGAAGCAGATGGACTATTGAGATATCGAGGAAGGATGTACATCCCTGAAAATGGGGATATTTGAAGCATCATACTAAAGGAAGCCCATAGAGAACTTTATTGTGCACATCCGGGTGTGAAGAAGATGTACGCAGACATGAGGAAGCTCTTCTTCTGGGTAGGAATGAAGCGCTATGTAGTCCATTTCATTTCCAAGTGCCTAGAATGTCAACAAGTGAAAGTTGACCACCATCACCCGATAGGCCTCCTACAACCACATGATGTTCCTATGTCCAAATGGGAAGTCATTTCTATGGATTTTGTTGTGGGGTTGCCACTCACATTTCATAGACACAATGCCATTCTTTTGATAGTGGATAAGTTAACCAAGAGTGCTCATTTTATTCCAGTTAGAGACACTTATGATGTCATTAATGTGGCATGTGTGTTTGTAAATGAGGTTATCCATTTGCATGGGATACCTATGAAGATCATTTCAGATAGGGACTCCTGATTCACTTCTAGGTTTTGGACAGGTTTGCAGTAAGCATTGGGGACTGAGTTGAACTTAAGCACAACCTATCATCCTAAAACAGATGGGAAAACTGAGAGAGTAAATCAATTCATGGAAGACATGCTCAGGATGTATGTCATGGATAATCAAACCCAGTGGGAGAAGTACCTACCTTTGGTAGAGTTTGCCTACAATAACAGTTTTCATAGCTCCATTGGAATGCCACCCTACAAAGCTCTATATGGAAGGCCATGTAGAACACCATTGAGTTAGGATAGACTAGAAGACCAAGTAACAGTTGAGCCAGAATTGATTCAAGAGAGGGAGGAATAGGTGATTTAGATTAGGCAGAGACTAAAGGAAGCACAGGATAGGTAGAAAAGTTATGCAGATGCACAAAGGACCGAATGAAGTTATGAGGTGGGAGACCAGGTTTTCATTCGTATCAGGCCTAGTAAGAGTACCATACGGTTTGGGAAGGGGAAAAATTTGTCACCTTGATTTATAGGACCGTTCAAAATCCAAGAAAAAATTGGACCCATTTCCTATCGTCTTGTATTTCCACCCCACTTGCATAAAACTCATAATGTTTTTCATGTATCTATTTTATGCCATTATGTTGCTGATGAATTCCATAAAGTAAATTGGAAGGAATTGTAGGTATCAGACGTGGGAACCCTCACAGCAGAACCATTACGCATATTGGACCGTAGAGTCCGACAGCTCAGGAACCGTCTGGTAGACCAAGTTAAGGTCCAATGGGACAAGTATAGTCTAGGATCTGCTACTTGGGAAGATGCCGAGGCATTACGATGAGACTATCCCTCACTTTTTTGACCACCTTGAGAATATGTTTCTCGATGGTGGGGTGTGTGTAACACCACCTTTTGACTTAGACAACCAGGATTACCTGAGGCCTATATACTTTATTTTCTAGTCACGATGAAACTATTAAGTGATACACTTAAACTTGAAAATGTATGAACCTTTATGAATGTTTAAATTTTATTGATGATGATGTATATAATGCGATCTTCTATGTGAATGAAAGTTTTATGAATGTTTAAATGTTATTGATGATGATGTATATAATGTGATCTTCTATGTGAATGTAAGTTTTATTAATGTTTAAATGTTATTGATGATGATGTATGTAATGCGATCTCCTATGTGAATGTGAACTCTATGAATGTTTAAATGTTATTGATGATGATGTATATGATGCGACATATTGTGAGAATGTGAATTTAATGAATGTTTAAATGCTACTAGAATGATGTTGGATATGATGCAATCTATTTTGGTAAATGATACTCTTATGAATGGGTGTCAAAATATAAGGTTAAGTTGTTCGTACAAGGATACCAAATATAAATGATGATTGTATGCAATTACATGATGATAATGCATAGAAATGTATGAGTTTGTGTTACAGACTAATCTGCAAGTTATGGGCTATGAAATAGCCAACGTATTGATGATGAAAGTGGACATCATGACCACTAGCTGAGAAACATTATGGTACAAATATTGTATGTGAAGTTATATTGGTTTGGATGCATTGCTATGATATGTGGACCAGTGCACGATTTCAGGTGATGAGACTACCCAAAACTGAATAAACAATGAAAAAACCCCCAGCAACACGGTGCCACTGTATATTCCATTGTAGGGTGTGGACCCTAGTTATTATTAGGAGGGGTGGAGGTATTTCTCATCGTGTATCCTCCAAAACCTAAAGTCATGGGAGGATGCTGTTATATCACGCTCCCCAAGACGTGTGATGATGACTGTCAGTTGCCTGCTAGGGAAGCTTGGTCGAGATAGTGAAACTTTCGCTTATGAGTTCTATTTGGAGTTAGCTCAATATAGTTGACGCTCCAAGATAGTCTAGCAGAGGAAGGATAGGAACGAAGATGAAAGTAAGTTAGGGAGGAAGGATGAGTAGAAATAGTTGAGAGAGTATGGGGATTTGTCTGATGGTGAAATTTAATGTTTTTCCTTCTAAAAAGAAAATGTGTATATATGAATATTCATAATTTTGTAACTAAACCACAATTGTCTAAATAAAATTGTTGAACCGGATAATTGTAATTAAAGGATTTCTCAAACATTTGATTGGTTTATTGACTATTATAAAAGACTATTCTTGTTGATTGGATTGGATGCATAAATAAATTACTAAAGGGTGATAGTTATTGATTATTAGTACACGCCCCAGAATTGTATGTACTAGCTACACATGCATTTCTTGTACATGTACACTAGTATGTATGATGTTTTTTTACTTACTTACTAATATTGTCGGTTAATTGTTATGAATGTGTGAACCATGTTTCTTTTCCTTTGTACCATGAGAGACCTTAACTTCGGGACGAAGTTTCCTGAAGGGTGGGTGTATGTAACAACCTTGCTTAAATAGATGTATAGGGATGATAAATAATAATTAATTTGGTAATCTGACTATCCTAATATGTTAGTTCAACAACAATTATTTCTTAAATAATATTAACTAATTAATTATTATTAATTATTTTCCCATGATTAATTAAGTATTAATTGACTCATTAATAAATTGAGTAAGGAATTAAAGGGGGTTAATAATTTAATGAATTAAAGATTTACGTATACGGGGAGAGGATAAGATAATAAATAAGGGGATAGGATAATAAATAAAAGGATAAGGTAATAAAGGAGGGATAAGGAAATTAATGAGGGGGAAGAGAGTCGTTGAAAGGGGGATATGACGGGAGGAGGCTTACAGGGGGAGATCATCATTTTGGGAGGGAAGCATTTTGGAGGGGAGACGAGAGTTATGGTTTCTTTTCTTGGATTTTCTAGTTCTGTGGTGGAGTTCTGCAGTCTTTGACTATCATTGCAGGGGGCACTGGTTTGCTAGGGGTTTTGGGCAGGGGGGCTAGGATTCCTTTCAGTTTCCTAGAGCTAGGGAGTCGAACAGGTTGCTCCTAACTGTATGGGAGGTTAGTCGGTTTGGGAAGAGTTGGTCAGTGCATCAGGCAGCAGGAAGACAAAAATAAGGCAGCAGGGAAGGGATAATCATATCGACAAAAATTGGCATCAGAAGCAGGTAATTTGTTTATGAAATTGCTAAGTTATTTTTATGTTGTAGTTAAATGTTAAATTCTGCAAAAATTTTATATGCTTATTTGAAGCTAATGAATTATTTACACACTCAGAAATTCTATGTTAGAAATGCTATGCGTAGTTGTAAGGATTTTACTAGGCTTGTTAATTTTGTCTTCTACAATGTGCTTGATGGATGTTCTTTAATTTTGCATTACAAAGATGGTTAACAGGTAAAAATTCACATGCAAATAATGGTTAAAAGATCTTGAATTTTAGATCAAGTTAAATTTCATATCAACACATTACACAAGGATTTTACCCTGGAAACCCAAACCGGGAAAACCAACAACCTGTTTAAATATTTACCTCTAATCTTCTATTCAGCATCTTCTTCATAGTTTACAATATAATATATACATAGGATCCTACAACATCCAAACCCCTAATCCATTGACCCTGATTATTCAACAAACCTAATTCCTTAACTGCAATTATAAAATCATTGACGAAAACCATGTATCGAAAAATATCTAAAAAATGAACACAAAAAGATTGCACTCTAACTGTCACAATCTATCCTAACAACTTTTTGTACCAACCTAATACCTAAATACAATGTTTTTAACCATATTACTTCCTTTCTTGCATGGCTGGCTTCCATGTATTCAACTTTTTTAGTTGACAGTGTCAGTAAAGACTAAGTGCCACTACAAACTATCTTTTGCTCATTCAACTGATTGCTCCTCCAAATAGGTTAAACATATACTCCCTTGTAGATATTTTTTGATCTAGAGCTCTAGACCAATATGCATCAACAAATCCATGTATGTCCAACACTCTATCCAATCCTATTCTTCCTTTGTAACACAATCCATAACTAGTAGTGTCACACAAATACTTGAAATTAACCTTTGTTTTTGTCTAATGCTCCTTCTATGGTTTTGGCATATTCCTTCTCAAAACTCCCACTCCATGGGCAATGTCTAGTCTAGTAAAAATCATTGCATACATCAAGCTTCCAATCATAGTAGCATATGGAACACTATACATATCCTCTTCCTCTTCTAGTGTCTTGGGACACTAATACACATATAACTTTACACCTATAAGAAAAGAGACCCTCAGTGGTGTACATTACTACATATTAAACCTCTCTCGACACATTTCCTCGGATTTAACCAAAGTTTCTTGTTTTCCCAAACTCTTTTAATTTCCATGCCCTAAATGAAATTTGTAGCACCAACATCCTTCATGTCAAACTTAGAGGACAACTGGATTTTCACATCTCGGATAATATCTTTGTTGTTTCCTATCAACAATATATCATACACATACAAGAAAAAATAAATAATATGATCACCAATTAATTTGAAATACACACACTGATATTATTTTCACCTTTTGAAGCCAAGTCACAAAGTATAAGTATCAAAATTTTGATACAACATCCTTGGTGATTTCTCTAACCCATACAAGGAATTTTTTATCTTGCATAATAGCTCTTTCTTTCCATTCACAACAAAACCTTCTAGTTGCTTCATGAATATTTCTTATTCTACATCCCCATGTACGAATGTTGTCTTCAAAACCATATTTTCTACTTCAATATCAAATGAAACATAAATAGATAAAATAAATCTGATGGAAGTTAACTTGGAAACAAGAGAATAAATTTCACCAAATTCATTTTAATCTACCTAGGAATAACCTTCTACTACTAACTGAACTTTCTATTTCTCCATTTTTCCTTCCAAATTCAACTTCTTCTTAAACATCCATTTTCTACCAATGGGATTTCTTCCAGTCGGAAATTCCCCTAGATCCGAGCACTCATTCTTTTGTAAGTATTTCATTTCATTCGCCATGGCCTTTTTCTATAGTTTTCAATCCTCTAAATCCACGGCCTTTGTAAAAGTTCTAGGATCATCATCCATAATAGACAAAGAAAAATTTGAATGGAAATCAGGTGGAGTGTTAATTTCTAGTATCCTTTTTTCCCGAAAATATCTTCTCAATACTAGATTATGTGCATATTCTTCTTCTTCTTCCTATTCTTCTATATAGTCTTGTTCATTATCCTTCAAATCAAACTCTATTTTCTATGGTTCTTCCTTCCTTGGTAGGACTTATTATTTGACAACATATTTGATTTATCTAAATAGCTCATCTTGGCTATACATTACCTTTTTAGTTTATGAGTTCAAAAAATTTTAACCTTTCAAATTTATGGCCAATCTCTCGATTTGCAGAACACTAGGGATTGTGTTCTGATCCTTAAATACATGAGCTTCAACTTAAATTTTCCTCATCCTATGATTTTGTTTGTTGAGTCATCACCCTGGAAAACATCACCTCCATCATGCCTTTCATATTCACAGAACCACTCCCTATGAGGATTCATATGAAAAGATGCACCCGAGTTGACCAACCATGCCTCATGATATGCACGTGTGCTTGAAGAAGCTGAGTATGCATCAAATCATTCATTCATGGAGGTTTTTGCTTATGTAGAAGGATCATCATAAGATTCCTTCCATCTCTCAACACTTTTAGATCTACATTGCTTCCAGTAGTTCCCTTATTTTCCACATATCTAACATACCTTTGCAAATTTTCTAAGAGATTTACATCGTCATTTATATTTAGATCTCCCACTTGAAAACTTAGATCTATTTCTTTCCTAGAAGTTTCATCTTGAAAATAAGGAAGTTTTTCTCTAGATTTCCATATTTTTCCACCTCATCTCCTCTGACAACAAAGATGAGACTAGATCATCAAAATTTAAGGTAGTTGAATTACTATCTATGGCCAAAACCAAAATATCCCACAAGTATAGTAAAGAACACAATAAACTAATACACTTATCTTCATCAGAAATATTAATATCAACATATAATATTTAACTTACAATAGTAGTGAAGGTGTTCATATGCTCTATCACCGAGTCTCCATATTTCATCCTCAGTTTATAGAATTTTTTTTGTAGGAACAATTTGTTTACGAGGAACTTAGACTGATACAAAGTCCCAAACTTATTCCACAAATTCTTAGTCGTAGCTTCCATTGACACATTTATAAATATTGAATTTGAGAAGCACTATCAGATTGTGCTCTTTTCCTTTCGATCCATCTTTTCTTAGTATTTTGTTGATTTTCATGAAGGTGAAATACCTAGATCCACAATGATCCACTGATATTTGTCCACCAACAAATCTTCCATATTCAACTTCCACAACTCAAATATTTTCCCATTAAATTTATCAATATCTATTTTCAAATTGCTCACCATTTCTTTTCATCTGAAGAATCGATACAACATGTCCCACTGTAATAAGGATTATAAAAAACCCGAGCCAAACCCATAAACAAAAAGGAATCTCTATGAATATAATAATTTCTATGATACAAAATGTAGATTTTAATTTTATACAACTAATTACTACAAACAAATTCTTAATAAAAATATAAAAGATACAATGACACACATTACACATAGATTTTACCCTTGAAACTTATACTGGGAAAGCCAACAACTTATTTAGAGCCACACCTCTAATATTATATTCATCATATTCTTAATTATTTACAATACAATATATGCATAGGATCTCATGGAAACCAAAACCCTAATCCATTCACCTAGTTTACTCAAAAACCCTAATTCCTTAATGCAAAAACTGCTAAAAAATGGACGCAAAAAAAGTCAAAAAACTTTTTTTCTATGGATTATCCCTCGAAACCCCAACAAAGGGAACCCCTCTCTTTATCCCATATCATTGTACAATACATGGGACCAATCTTTCAAATAATATAGTATATACCCAACATGACATGGAGTTCACTTTGAGAGTAGTGTTGCAGTAGATACATGTCATAACTACCTTTTTCTTGTTGTTCATTAATAAAGAGACATATTTCCCATTAATTATTTGTGTTTAATATATGATTTTTATGTTTAAGCATTCAAATTATTAGAACACTAATTTTTTTACTTTCAATCATTTCTATGAGAGTTAGTTATCTTGTAACTACCCCTTTGTAGTTCTCAACTTGATTTTTTACAAGTGATGAAAGGGTCTGTTTAGAAGGAATGTTAAACTAAAAGGTTTCAACCATGGGATTGCCATCAAACATTGGGAACTTGATATACCTCCCTCTTTCCAACTGTCATTTAGTTAGTTAGTTACGATATATCTTCTTTGCAATTCTGGGATTGAGTTCACTTTTTAAAGGTGAACACTTTGTTGTTGCTTTAACCCATAGCCATAGGAGAATTTTCTCTATAAGAGTCTGAAATAAATAATATCATCTAGTTAGAGAAATTGTTCAAGAATTTTGGATATTGTTAGAGAAATAATATTTAAGCTCTAAGAATCTCCAAAATTATTGAACAAATTCTCTAACGAAATGTTATTATTCATTTCACACATTAATTCTATCACTCCACCTAAATGTAGAAATTAATTCTCTACAATACCTAACTTGTCTCTACATATTAAATATTTTATCTTTCCCAAAGGCTTAGTTAATATATGTGGCGTATTCTCATATGTAGTACAATACATCTATAGATTGAATGTTTCCTCTTACGTAGTGATGATGTATTTCATCATGCTTTGATGTTGCATGATAAACTAGATTGTTTGCCAATTTGATTGATATTTGATTATCACATTTGATAGGTGTTGGTTCTCCTTACCTTTATCCATGTCTTCAAGAATACTCCGTAGAAAAATTGCTTCACATGTAGCACTGCAAAATAATTTATACTTGGATTCAATGAAATACAAGAAAACAATGGCTTCTTCTTTCTACTCCAAGACACAATCTCAAAATCTATATTCAATGCATATCCAATGATAGAATGTATGTCATTTGGATCTCGTGCCTAATTAACTTGTCAACTAGACATTCAAATTATTAGTATATTAAATGCCAAAATCTATATTCACTTTTAAATATGAATGACTCTCTTGGCTAATTTTCACTCACTATCATGTGCTTTAGCCATGGATTGAATAAGTATGTTGATAGAATATGAAATATTGGGACTTGAAGTATCAAATAGTTTAGAATTTCCACCAAGCGTCAATGCAAAGTACCATTTACTTCATTTTTATCATCATCATTATAGAGATTAACATTTTGTTCTAATGGAGTATACATTGAATTATATTTACTCATATTGAACCTATTGATTAATTCCTATAGGTTCTTCATATTCACATTTTTATAAGTTTGTTAAGCATAATTATCTATGCCATTTGTCATCAATAAAATCAAAGTGTGAGTGAGATAGTTTTGTCTCCTCATATGTGCACACTCATATGTGTTTTCTATGTTTATGTTTAAATAGTGACTGACACTCGTTCATTGACAAGATAGTGACGAGGCCCTTAATAGTTCAATAAAAATAACCAATAAATCAATACAAGGGTAAGAATCTCAGCCGCAGAGAAAAATTAGGAATTGAGATTCAAATCCCAAGAGAGGGTCATAACTTATTATCAATGAGAGGATCAAGAAAAGATTAGAAGTTATAAGGAACACGGGTTGGATGAATGGGTCACAGTCCCAACCATAGAGAAGATAAAAAGTTATTAGAAATTTTAGTTAGGTGAAGCGATAAGAATGGTAGTTGCAAAGAGATAAATAGTGTATTATCATTGAAAGGATCATGAGACCACTATTGGGTTCAAAATAAAATCCAGTGAGAGGAAGTAAAATCATTAGTAATGAGAGAATAAAAGAATCACAATGAAAACATTGAAGATGACTAACTAGTTGATGAGGGGATAAAATGATATGTGAAATATAATGGGCTGTAATGTACCCCACATCTACCAAATAAAAAAAATGTTAGGGACATTAAATTTCCTTTAATCTTTAATATTTGTTTAAAACATTTATTTAATAAATGTAGAGTAGTTTTTCCATCACTATCTATTTCAAAAAAACATACAATTGTAACTAGGATTATCATAGCCTGTAGAATAACTATATCTCTGAGTTAAATTATGCTATACAACAATCAAAAGGTGCAATAACTAAGGTTCATGGGCCATCTCATAGTCTACCCATGACCCTTGAGGTTTGCCCATTATGACAACATTAACCTATTTTACTAGGCACTATCATAAGAATCTCATAGTTGACATCATCCATGTTCGAGATATAAGAATAAATAGTTTAGTACCTAAACTATCATAGCCCTATTCTATTGATATCAACGTATTGATTCTAATATACAATACTATACTATAGGGATTCCATGCATAAAATTGATCCATAGCATAAGTATTATTGTTTAATCATACACAAATCTTATCTTATGCTGTAAACATATCCTAGTTGTTATGAAAAGATGCCGTGCATCAAATACACTCCTATAACATTCTCTTACTCCTAGAATTCATATTATTATAACATGGCACTACACCCAAAATCATTTCATGTCACAACGCATTGAACTATTTACTCAACGCACAGGTAAAACGTTATCGAGGGTCATTAGAAGGATTGTCCTCCTAAGAAGGTAAGACAAATCATACACCTTAGTATTTATGATTTTGTATTTATGATGCATTTAAACCCTATACCTAATAGTAAAAACCCTACATGACTTCATGACCTAGCCCAACATTGAATATGGATTTGGAAACCATGTTCTTGGTGGTTTCAAGTGTGTCTGCAACACATTTATCAACTGACTATTACAATTAAGAGGGGTATGCATTGTACTAGATTGTTTAGGTGACTGTGCCCAATGTGATCTCACCATATACTATTATTCACATGGAAAGGTACTATGTATTCCCATCAGTTGTTACTCCACATTAGCAATAGTTTAGAGGTCACTATTGTATCGTTTCCCCTTTGGATCTAATTTTTTGCCAAAACCCCTACCCTTGCGTTGTATGCACCCAACGTTAACATTGTAATGCTCTTTCTCTATATGTAAGGTTGGCGACTTGGAGAGGACTAGGGCCTAGGTAAAAATGGAGGACGCACAGGAGTTAGGTTCCTCCCTAAGAAATGTAAGCTAGGAATCTTTTGTTTTCTCCACTTATTCTATGATCTTGGATAATGTATTAGCATTTTTCCATTGTAACTATTTCCTCTCTGATTTTATGTGTTTCAAGTTCTTGGGTATGGGTTAAAAATATATCTCGGGTTGTCTGGTTCCCTTCGAATCTTCAAGGTTTTTAGTTTTATTTCTATTTTATTCTCTATAAAAAATATCATAATTTTACACACTATGATATATACATATTACCACCGTGAAAATTCGTAGCAAGTTCTGAAATACTTATGTGTTAAAAGTGAAAGGATACTTGTAAGTGTAAAACCAATTTTTCTAATCCGTGTCACAGCATTTAACCTATTGCGTATTTGAGCTCTCTGTGAATAGACAAAAGTTAAATACCTAGGCTAAGCCTTTCAAAATTTGTCGATTCGGTCTATAGTAATTTCGTTATCACTTGGAATAAACTCGTGAATACATTCACCTGTAGGTATGGTGACAACCCTCTAATGCATTCTTTATATTGCACTCTTATAAATAAACACTCGATAAACACTCGACGTCTGTATAATAATTTCTTGATGTCCCTTTGTGTATTAATTCCACCTCTAATTTATACAACATAAATTCTTATATAAACTTCAACCCTGAGTCTCTATTCTTGAATCTTTGTTTTATATAGCAAATCTAGATTTATTTCGTGTAAATGGAGTAGTATGGTGAAATACTTTCCATACCTTGTCTAAATCCTTTCTATTGAAAAGATTGTCTTCTACAAAAAGAGTGTGATTTCATTGTGTGCATAATGCTTATTTTAATGCTATGTTTATGCATAAGATTAACATCTGGGTTGCGTAGGTGTATATGAATTCTGCACCTCTATCTAGGAGCTTGCATTCTTATAATCCTATAGGAACCCATATCCCTATTTCGTAGTTTTCACTGTATTTTATTTTTATAATAATCGTAGATAAAATCCAAATTTAACAAGGTACAAGGTTAGAGAGAATCGTGTTCTGCTTTGCATTTGATTTCCTCTATGGAAAAAAAATCGTGACTTAGGTTTTGTATAAATTTGCACAGGGAAAGTTTACCCTATGTGGGGTTTCCCAACTGTACTTCTAAGTGTTTTAAATGTTTTAACACTATTTAATTTAATTGTTAAAGTATTAAGAATCAAAGTATTACTTTTCAATTACAATAACTAATGATGGGGCCCAATCTTCTTTTGCGAGGGTACCCATCAACCATTCTTAGGTCCACTCCTCCCCTTTTGGGTTATGGAATGATCGTCACTCAAGAACTAGTAGAGAACTATATCTATGTCGAATCAAGCTAAGGGGTATGTCATTATGTTTATAAATATTTTCACTAAAAATTTTAGCACATTTACTAAATCTATCGTATTCTCCCTTGCAGGTTTGTACAAATCGACAGGAGTGAACAAATGAAATCCCTCTCACTCACAAAAGTATTTGATTTCTCATCTTGGCGCTTATGCACAACTTCTTAGACTTTGTTTACTAGTGATACAGGGGTCCTTACCCTAACGTACTCCACTGTAATAAATATTGAACTAGGGTTTCTGGGCTATACATATT
>JASDQU011375476.1:23035-40855 GCA_032191745.1 Picea mariana | reverse complement strand
GTTAGCACTCATTTCAAGGGAATATAGGCATTTCTCTAATTGACCAAGAAAATTATATTATTTATGAGTTTTGGTCATTCTTGTAACTCCATACTAAATAGACCATGTGACAATGCATTAGGATTAACCCTACTTAGTGCATGCACGCCAAAGTCTAATAATAAAAGGGGTTAGGGGGTATAGTGTGTCCAAGGTCAAAGAACTTAATGGGACATTACATCAGGGGTCATAGGGGTTGGGAGGTAATGTGTACCCATGATCATAATGGTTATAACAACAAAAACTAATATTAATAATGGTGTGAGGAGAAAACATGTCACTCAAGAAATCTAAGCCTTTGTGTAGACAAGGGGATACAAATACCCTCCTTGTACCAACAAATCAAGCTCCTGTTTCCATTCATTTACTTCTTTGTATTATTATTAGTTTTTGTGATTATTGTTATTTTGACATTTATTTGGTATCTACTAAGGACTCAATAATGTCATTAGTCGAAGTCCCAATTTATTTTTCCCAATAAAGACATGTTGATAGTCATTTTAGTACATATTTCAAGTGACATTTTGATAGACAATATCATAGAGGATTATTTATATATTTTGGGGTATGTTTTTACCAACCCTATAATATCCAACATTGAGACCATTTGTTGCAAATCAACCATTTTGATAGGATGTTGAGGTAGTGATATATCTCAAGTGTTTTTTAGGTGGAAAATGACCCAAAATATTATAGTGGATAAAGGGCAAGATTCCCATACTTTTATTAATGAAAATAATTCACAAGTAATAACAAGAGTGGGGACATTCTGTGACAAGGTGCAAGTGTTTAATAAAAGGTCAAAAGGCTTCCTTATATATAGTTTCTAGAAAGCCAGGAAAATTGTTAATTGTCCATTATTTTTGTCCACTCCTTATGCTTAATAGATCCTATGCTTTGTAATGTAAGCTTTGGTCCCTAGACTTGGTTAGAAGTTGTTGGATCCTACCATCCATGGAGGATGAATAACAATGGACAAAAGTAAGTGACTTCACTAGCATGGTAATTGATAGTATTTAACTTTATGGAGCAAAAACTAGAAGGAAAAACTTATAGTTGGGATTGATAAAGTGTTTGATAGCATGGGTAGGATGGGTCATCTGTGGATTGGTAAGTTGTGAGGGCTCTTTTTCTTGGTTGGACCTTACAAGGTTCTTTGTCTTATGTAATTATTTTTTCATCTTGTTTGGTTAAAAATGATTTTTAGAGGATTTTATGTTTTGATACTTGTTTGTTTTTCCCATTATTTACTTGGATTTTTTCTTGAGGTTGGAATTAGTGAGAGAGATTCTCTTAATACATTGTATCCCTGAACTAAGGTGTGCAAAAATATAGATATGGATAAGTTATAAATTCTCTAGACACAAATCATTATTCATATTTTCATATTGGTTAAAGATAAATGTTTGTCTCCTTCATTTGTTCATGTAATGATGTATTACAATATTGTAAAGTGAAAGAAACTCTCCTCCATTATGATTTGTCTTATACATATTTATTTATTTTTAATAAAATATATACTTTTATATATTTAAATTTGTTAATGAAATATGTATTTTTATCTGTTTAAATTGGTAAGTGTATTATATTTTTATCAACCTTTTAATACATTTATTGTGGATAGAAATCATGTGGAGAACTAGTATTCTATGTTTCATAAATTATTCGATGATGCGAAAGAAAATAAAAATAAAAACCATCATGGAGACATGGTAGATGACCTAGAGCTTCAATACCACTGAATAACAATAAAGTATTATTGAAAAGTGCATACAACAAAAATATTTGGTACAAGTATACTAAACAGTAAACAATAAGAAATAAATTAGAAAGCATATCGTAATGAGAATCCAGACAACGAGAAGAGGCCAAATACTTACGTGATGTAAGTATAATTTGGCATTTCAACATTCTAATTGTGATCGCAATCATTCAATAGTAATTAAAGTAATTGTTAAAAACTTTACTTGTACTTTCTCCCCTATTTGCACAAAAATAATGACAGTAATTATATTCTAATTGCAATGCTTCTTGGTTAAATTATTGATTGTGAAAAAAAAATCGAAGTTTATGTTTATTTAGTTTATATTTTTTTAATAGTTGATTAGTTACAAGATGAATATATGTATTTGTTTCATTTTTATTTGTGATGTATTAGAAACATCTTGTTTGAAATTTTAATATAATTTTTACAATTATAGTATGTGATAATAAGTAAGTAAATAATCAAAAACACTATGTTTGGTATCTTGGTATAGTTTTTACAACTATAAAATAATAAATAATTGAATAAATTGCATTTTTTACAACTTTATATTTTTATTCATTTTGCAACATGTTTCTTCATAATCTAGATTTGACTATTTTCAAATCCACTCATAGCAATGGTTAATTCCTTTGGACCCTTTTAATATTTAACGTGCTTAAGTACTAAGTGGAGTTACTTAGGGAGTGAGCATTGTAACCTATGGGATTCTTCTCATGTTATGGTGTTTATTTTCACTTGTCTTATGCTTGCTAACACTTTATATGAAACAAGGAGCTTCCCAGTGACTTAGGAATATTCTCGGTTAATCACGATCTTTGATTATTCATGTTCTTTATTGGGTGTACCATTCTCCCTATCATTATATGCCTAATCATCTTTCAATTCATCTTGGCTACTAGTTGGTTTTGTGACAGGGAAGTGTTCTTAGGAGTCCTATCATTTCACTTTGGGAGGGAATTGGGAGGGTCCAATTCAGGTTCATTTCTAATACCAGTGGGATTATTCTCCATGTTACTTATTGCATCTCAAGGTCTCGTTATTTTTTCCTTTATATAGGCTTTAATTAGCTACATTTTGCATATTGCATTTGTGGAAATTTCTCAAAATTCAAGCAAAACAGAAATTTCACCTTCAACCTAGAAGGTTTTTTAGATCTTATCCCTGTGAACTTTTAGCTTTAGGGATGATATAAAAAAAGGTACAAAAAATGGAGAGAGTACAATGTTTCACTTCCAAACAAACCAAATTTCATGACAACTCAAGGAGAAAAGATACCAAACCAAAGGGATAAGTTTCAGTGCAATTTTAGGGAAACTTATCAACCAATAACTAGATATGAAAATACTCTTTTACAATAGTAATAACAATAGTACAATAATAGTATGAAAGTAGTAAAATTATTCCCTTATATTCTTCACTTAGATGTCAACTCACTTAATAATTCTCCTCTAACTTACCTAAAATCAACATCTAGAAATTGCATAAGTTCTAGACAACTACAAACTTCACTAATATACTCAAGATGAAGTACATGTGCATACATTGGCCTTCTATCAAGGCTAGTACAAATCATTCCATCTATCCAAGTCCTAACTAAGGTAAATCAATAAAACCTTCACAACAAAGAAGACCCAATATGAAAGAATCACTCCAACACATCTTCCAAGACAATACATCGTCTCCTCCTCTTCTTCTTCCCAATTGCAACCTAGTGTTTTATCACAAAACCATAATCTCCAATCTATAAGGGATAAACCCTACCCTTGGACCTCCAAGATACTCCAAGAAACCCTAGCGACGAGAGAGAGAGAGAGAGTAGTGTAGACTCTTCTATAGGTGACTTCTCATCACAATAGTGAATGAACATATGTATGGATCGAAAGACTCTCTCCTTTCTCTATTTATATGAGAGGTGAGGGAGGCCAACAATATAATGTGGTCCATATCCCTTACAAGCAACCTACAATGAAAACATGTAGGCTGACACAAGCAAGATGTTACACTCTAAAGTATATGCATCATTCTCTAAGGTGATGTCATGCACAATAAATTATGGCTCGAAGGTGATGTAACTACACAAGGAAAGTTTTCATCCCTCCATGTTACAAATTATTTTAGTCACCCTGGTGATGTTTCTACAGCATGTGTTCAGGCTTCCAAAAGAACCTTTCTTCCTGAGAAAAGTGACTAGCTCCCTCTTCTACAAAACTTGTTTTTAGAAGGCCGCTGCAGGTCAGCCATAAGGTACAGTGCGGAAATGCCTGATCCCCGCAGGTTGTTATGAAACCGGCTTGCGATGTTTCCACAGGCTGCACTATAGCCAGGGTGCAGCGGCGTTGGAAGAGTGAGAAAAGGTCAAAGTTCACGAAATTTCTAGAAGGGATCTTCTAGAATATGAGGTGGCATCTATATGGTTGGGATCCTACTTGCTTCTCTGATTTGGTGGGATCATCCTAATCTCTTTAATTATATCTCTTTCTCCTATATAAGGATGGATTTCTCATGGAAAAGGTTAAGCAAGAAAGTAAACAAAATCAAGCAAGGAATTAATGAAAGAATAGGTTGAGAATTATGTGAAGGATTCTATCTCAATTGATGCTTGAGGTCTTCATCTGTCCATCAAGTTATTGTGGATCCTCTTCATGCAAGTTTGGAGCAAGAGTGTGTGTTGGAGCAAAGGGCCACTGAAAGGGAACCTTGCAACATCAAGGTTGTTTGGTTGCATCTTCCACTTTTACTTAATATAATACATTGGCATGTTTCTTTCCCACAAAATCATTCTCATTTTATTACATTACTCCTTGATCACATGCGTAATTTTTCATTGAATATGCTATTGTTGCTTTCACTTTGGTTGGTTTGTGTTTCATTGTAGATCCAATATCACAAGAGCACCGGAGTGGAGGAGGGACAACAAAGATATAAGGAAGCGATATTCAAAGGCATGTCACTCATCTCTTGTTTGATAGTAAATTCAATGATTAAAGCTTAGGGAAAGAGTCAAGTCCTATCTTGTTTTGTTCTAGATCCAGGTGAATCTAGGGAGATCAGTTTATGTCTACATTCACCGAT
This sequence comes from Picea mariana, assembly GCA_032191745.1. Taxonomy (NCBI): domain Eukaryota; kingdom Viridiplantae; phylum Streptophyta; class Pinopsida; order Pinales; family Pinaceae; genus Picea; species Picea mariana. The sequence continues at coordinate 35,976 of JASDQU011375476.1, read as the reverse complement.
TTATCCAATAAAAAAATTGGTGACCGTACTGGGGAGAAAAAATTGAGCTAGGACCAACTGACTATGTGTCTAGAATGACGGTGATATTGCTAGTTGTACCAGCAAAGTGGTCTAAAGGTATCGTGTAGGTAACAGACGTTTCGGGCAGTTGTGATATGACAGGTGGATCGGGACCTACCCCCAAGTTGTCAGAAAGGTCCTGCACCGTGCGAGGTGAGGTTCTAAATATGTCAGTAAACCAAAGGGGATTCTCGACTCCAAGGCCTGTATAGGGTCTAGTCGATATTCCAGAAGTGTCAACAACAAGTTCTCCTGATGAATTCATCCGGAGAATACGTCTCTCGTATCCAGGAAGAATTCGAAAAGCCTCTAGAGAATAAAAAATAATTCAGAAATTTTCTAAAGAGTCGGAACTTTCCACTTGTGAAGTTACACTGTCCTGGACCGCAGAATCTGTCAGGACTCTCCACGTACATGCAGACCACTTACAGTCCTACTGGTATACCGACGAGACTTCCTCCCCAAAGTCACCATTATCCTCACGTGAATAGACAGCTACCTTTCCTAGCCACTTTGGATTTACCCAACTTGTCTAGAATCTTGAATGATCCTATGTTACATTCTCCCCATTGACCCATCATACCAGCCAAATTACCGTCTGACATTACCAAGTTTGACGGTCGACCGGGAGAAGACCCAAACAATCATGTTATGACTTTCCACCTTTGGTGTTCATCCAACTCTTTGATGGACGACTCCATTCGGTTATGACTCTTTCAACAAACTCTCACGGGTTCAGCCACAAAGCGGTACATAGAATTACCGCGAGGTTTATTTAACGAATTCAACACCCTTGCCATGGCTTTTCTCACACATTACTAGCTGCCAATCCACTATGATACAGGAACCAAGATTTTGAGTTCCTTTAATAAATCCTCTGCCACTCACATTTCCGATCACATCCATGAGTGGAGACGCAGAAGACGCTTGATCAAAATCGACCTTCCTGATCAGTTATTGGCTGAATGGTTCACCAAATCATTAGTCAATAAACTCTCCCATGATATTTCCATGGGTGGAGTTGTCACTGAAGAGCAGATGATTAGTCGCACTCAGTACCTAGATCTCATTTATTCGCAAATGGGCACTCTTTACGAATTTCTCCCTGATGCTCCTCGCCCTTCTACCACCGCTACCTCAACAACCCTAGCAGCTTCTTATGTTGTTGATGGTGTGATTGGTACCTTTCACGTTGATGCTAAATCCATGTCAGCCACTTACACCAATCCCAAATCTACTACTTCTAATGTTCAAAGTGCTTCGACTCCTACTACTTCCACTAACAAAAATTCCGAGGTTAATTCAGTTCAATCTACCCCTACAGGCAAAAACAAATCTAAAAAAGGAAAGGGTAAGAACAAGGAGGATAAAAATAACAATCTGCAATCCAATAAACCCAAGACACAGTCTGTTGATGATAAGGATAAGCATAAAAATCGATATCCTTGCCTTATCTATGGTGATGATCACTACACGAAAGATTGTCCAAGACGTGTTAAGGCCACTAAGTTCCTTCAAGGGACCGGGAAGCCTCCGACACCTATCATTTTGTCACAACCTTTCCCTTCTCAACAACAGGCCCAATTGGTCATTCATGACCAACCCTCTCCTTCCACCACTTTGTATGTCCTTATGTGTACTGGTAATTCTACCAAGAGCAACGTTGCAATCACCACTCGAGCCAAAGGTTATTCTCCTTCAAAGGAGAAAGTTGATGATTTACCACCTTCGTTGGTTCAACCACCTCCCTCAACTTCACCTCCCAACAATCCTATTCATATCAAACGACCGGGTCCTGATACAGTTCTCTGCCCTCCTCCAAAGGGCGTTGTTCAAAAATCTTCCTTCAACTCTCATGCGCGTGTTGCTCAAAACTACAACATTCTAGAAGACCTTGCACAAGCACCCTCTGCAATGTCAGCTCTCGAAGTCCTTCAAAGTTGTCCTGCTCAATGGAAGGCATTGTTAAATTCCATTGGTAGAATTGATTCCACAGATACGAATTTGATAATCTTTGACCTGGAAGACCACTTTCCAAGGCTACCTCCTTAGTTAGCATTTCAGATTCAACTTATTGTCAAGAACAAGAATACCTCTAGAACCATTATTTACGAGGTTTCCTCGACATGTGTTATGTCCATTACTTGTTGGAAAGTTGTTGGCTCTCCCCCCCTCACCAAATCACACAATACACTTAAGGATTTCAATGGTTCTGGTTTTAAACCCTACAGTGTTCTTCCCTCATTGTCTATTACGTTGGAAGGCAAATTGGTCAATGTCAAGGTCGAGGTATTTGATGCGCCTCTTGAATATAACCTCTTACTTGGCCATAGCTGGATTGATTCCATGCGTGCCGTCGTGTCTACCCATTTCCATGTTTTATGTTTCCCACATCAAGGAAAAGTCGTTACAGTTGACCAACTAGCCTTTTTCAATTCTGATTCCTGTACTAGAAATGTACCCTTTATCTTGAAGACACCTCCTGGGTACGAGAATGTCGGTGTGGGTCTTAAGAAAGATTCAACTTTGATGGGTACCTTCCCAATACCACCACCCGATGTTCCTCTTCCTTTTGTCGCCTCAATCAACATGATTTCCACCTCTGTCCGTGAACCCCCACATCTCATGACCCATGGATAGTACCTGATCCTGGTGATTATATTCGCTATGGAGAACAAATTCCTTTGAGTCCAGTTGAATCTTCTTATCAAGCCATTCAATCAGCAACCCCTTCTACACCCTCTCTCTGTGATTCATTTCCCGGTCTGTTTCATGTGATTTTTCCTACTGACGAGATGATCATGTTAGTCATGTCCATGGATAACACCCCATGGGACGATGGACATCATCGTTCCATTCTCTTCCTAGAACAACACACCATAGAGAGTTACCAACGGATTTCGACTCTGTCGGCTGTTGTTGTCATTTCCTTTGTTCTCGAGCCATCCCACGACGTGCTATATGAAGAGAACCTCAATAATATCTCACCCATCGTTCCTCTTGACATATACATTAAACCTGTAGCCATCTAAAATGTTCACATCAGAGCCTCATGTTTTGTTGATGAGGTCGTCACTTATAAATCCATTTTTCAAGAATTTTGTGACATTTTCGCTTGGAGATACGAAGAGATGTCGGGTATTGACTCTGATATCGTTGTGCATGAAAGCAAGACCTACCCAGATGCTAAACCTGTCCAACAGAGACTACGCCCAATCCACCCTCATAAAGTTGTTGTTATCAAGCTTGAAGTTGAAAAACTTCTTAAGGCTAGAATTATCCACCTTGTGGCTTTAACCGATTGGTTATCCAATCTAGTTCTGGTCAATAAGAAACAAGGCACAATCCGTGTATGTGTAGATTATAGGGATATCAATAAAGATTGTCCTAAGGACAATTATCCAACCCCCTTCATTGACCATATCGTCGACGATTGCACCGGGAGAAAAATATTTTCCTTAATGGACAGTTTCTCCGGCTATAATCAGATTAATATTTTGCCAGCGGATCAACACAAGACTCTTTCATTTGTCCTTGGGGTACCTTTGCCTACTGGAAATTGGCTTTCGGTTTGAAGAACATTGGTGCGAATTTTCAGCGCGCCATGTCTTATGCTTTTCATGATATCAATCACATCATACAATCGTATCCCGATGATCTACCAGCGCACTCCATGCGTTGCCAAGATCACCCGACCCATCTCCGATCCACTTTCCTTCGTTGTCATTACTATCGTATACATTTTAACCCACACAAATATGTTACTTGTTTCATGTCATTGATGGGGGATACATCAAGGCTCTCCTGTGACAAGTCTTTTCCTATCGACTTCAACTCATTATCCAGGAACAAGACTTAGAAATCAATTAGTACCTTATAACCTGCATGCCTCAATGACAGGTTTCTTCACTTTCAATAGTGGGTTCACATTATTGACCCTTGATTGAGAGATTCTCTCAAGTGCTTGACTTCAGCTCATTTATTTGCATTCGTTGGATTATACTAAGGTACCTTGGGAGTCATTGACATTAATAGTGATTTCCCTTGCACTTGTTAACAATTTTCATTAATGGTCGATAATCAAGTGGTTTCTACCATGTTCGACTTCAGCACCTGTAATCACATGGTTAGATTAGTACTTATGGACGACGGGATTGAAGACCCTGGATCTCATTGTTTCGATCCAGGTTGCGATGGGGTATTTATGATTTGTATTGACACATAGATCCACCTTGTATGTCTCGTGGCTATGTCTGAATCTGAGTTTTCTATGAGCATAGATCCACAATGTATTCCTGGTGGCTATGTAGAATCTTGATGACATGGATCTGCAGTGTATGATTAGTGTCCATGACTAACATTTATGATTTAAATCACTTGTAGTCTGATCATGGGAATGCCTACCTCCGAAATGGTATAATATTGCTCAGATTCTTGGTTGTTTGCAGGTTTCCAATTGGTGCGCTCCTTGTTTCCGACACACACACACATGTTCTACAAAGTATATTTGTTGTCACAAGTTCCAGCCTCATACTTTGGGGGGCATTCTCTTACACATTATTTTAGTCACCCTGGTGATGTTTCTACAACATGTGTTCAGGCTTCCAAAAGAACCTTTCTTCATGATAAAAGTGACTAGCTCCCTCTTCTACAAAACTTGTTTTTAGAAGGCCGCCGTAGGCCAGCCATAAGKTATAGTGCAGAAATGTATGATCCCCGCAAGYTGTCATGAAACTAGCTTGCGACGTTTCCCTAGGCTGCACTATAKCCAGGGTGTGGCGGCATTGGAAGACTAAGAAAAGGTCRAAGTTCACGAAAGTTATAGAAGGGGTCTTCTAGAATATGAGGTGGCATCTGTATGGTTGGGATCCTACTCGCTTCTCTAATTTGGTGGGATCATCCTAATCTCTTTAACGATCTCTCTTTCTCCTATATAAGGATGGATTTCTCATGGAAAAGCTTAAGCAAGAAATTAAGCAAGATCAAGCAAGGAATTAATGAAAGAATAGGTTGAGAATTGTGTGAAGGATTCTATCTCAATTGATGCTTGAGGTCTTCATCTATCCGTCAAGTTATTGTGGATCCTCTTCATGCAAGTTTGGAGCAATTGTGTGTGTTGGAGCAAAGGGCCACCGGAAGGGAACCTTGCAACATCAAGGTTGTTTGGTTGTATCTTCCAATTTTACTTAATATAATACAGTGGCATGTTTCTTTCCCATAAAATCATTCTCATTTTATTACATGACTCCTTGATCACATGTGTAAGTTTTCATTGAATATACTATTGTTTCTTTCACTTTGGTTGGTTTGTGTTTCATTGTAGATCYAATATCACAAGAGCACCGAAGCAGAGCGGGGACAACAAAGATATAAGGAAGAGATATTCAAAGGTATGTCACTCATCTCTTGTTTGATGGTGAATTCAATGATTAAATATTAGGGAGATCAGTTTATGTTCGCATTCACTGATTTATCCAATAACACTCCATCAAAAGCCTCCATGGATTCCTTCAATCCTCCTAAGAAATGTACTCCACTAGGTTGGCTTCCCCTGCAAGAACACTATTGAAGCTTCAAGCATCCTTGAGCCATATCTGATCCCCCAAATAGGAATCCAAGCTACCACATGCCAACTAGGGTTGGATGCCCTCCTTCAAGCTACAAAATGATCCTCATCCCATGTAGGGTTTTCTCTAAGCAAGTGGATCCTCCATGGTACCCCAATGAAGGGTGTTCACCAAACTATCAATAAAACTACAATGCTTAAGGAAAGAACACTAAGATAGGAACCATCTAAGGTTAAGTATCCACTGAGCAAGCTATTTGAACTATGCAAATCCATTAAGAATTGTCTCTCATGTGCCAATCCATCTTGGACCATCTATAGGATAAACATACACCATGTACCTCAAATATCATGAAGCACCCCAAGCATGGTGTAAACACTTTTGGAGTAACCTCGTACGTTAACACAATTACCTAGATTTCATTCCCCATAACCACCCCATATTCATTTACATTTATGCATCTTCTTTTCATTAGTTTATATTAGATTAGAGATCATAATAGAACTCTTACCTTGCATATAGAAGTCGGGCCATAGCTGAAGGGATTTCCACTTCAACTGAAAAAATTTCTAATTGGGACCTTTCACCAGGTAAGCTTGTGTGGTTGATGAGGGTTATTTTCTCAACATAGCACAATTACATTAAATTGGTTGGTGTACACAAATCAATGTATCTCAAGCACCTTTTATGCACACATATAACAACAAAAACATGCTTGATATATGCCTATTAGTGTACAACAATCATTTTAATGTGGTTATGGGAGAAATATTAAACAACCTACACAATGGAAATTGTAAACAAATTCATCCATATCCAAACACCCTTGATTCTCAGGATTTAGCAAAATCAACAAAAATTAATGACATACAGTAATGTGTTCACATTTGATTGCAATTTTTATGACCCAAAGGGTAGGGGGGAATATATGGGGTTAAATGCATATGATATGACCCCAAGGGGGGGCATATATGGGGCTAAATGTACATGTGATGTGTAAATGTATAGGTAATAGGGTTGACCTAATAGTAAAGGGGCATCATGTATAGTTTGTGAATGGATATAGAGATCATGTATTCATTATTGAGAAGATATGATATGTGATGTATGAATGTATTTGGGTATTTGGAGGAGGTTATCCTATTATTTAAGGAGTTACTGTGTAACTCATATCTCTTATGTATATTGGAGTTGTGCTCCATGCTCACATTGGTGTGCATGGTGTGTACTTTTGGTTTATTATGTTATTTTAAGAATTTGGTTCATAATAGTAACCTTAGCAAAAAATAATGCTTCTAACCTCAATGCCTAGTCAAACATTGTGATATATACCAAATAGAAAATTTAATTGTGTAATACCTTCAATCCCATAATATCCAGTTCTATGCTTCTAAATAAAAATCAAAGTTTAACAAAACCAATAAGGCCTTATGTCATGCAAAGAAACATGGAACTCGCAACCATTAAATGCTTTAAATATTTCTCAATAATTACAAATTTTGTAATAGAATTCCTATGTCATTCATACCTTTAAAGAGACATGAAAAGTGCTCAAACTAAATGAAAAGAGAATCCAAGAATACAATCCACGATTCATGGTCTCATACTTGCACTAAAAATCGGTTGAATTGAATGAAAACACACTCATTATAGCTCAACTCAATGGCTTATTGACACCTTTAAAGGTCAACAAGAAATCAATGAAAGTACATAGAGAAACACTCACTAAAATGAAAAAATGCCAGTGGTCCGTAGTGGCATAGATCTCAAAATTGGTTAAACATGATTCATTATTGAACAACATTCCAAAAAGACTATGAAGAACATTCTCTCAACACTAGATAAGAGAGGATAATGAGGCACCATATACAAACTCGAGTTACAAGAGCCATTGGTCCTATGGAAAAATATTAGGATGGGTGCCAAATGGAAAATTGGTGCTACTCTATGGAAACCCATTATGGTAAGGCTCTTCCATAAGACCTTGTAAAGTTCATGAAGAAGTAAAATCGGTTAATCCATCAATGTTTGGTAGGGTAGATCATATGGTAAATTTGTTTGGGGGGGGTGGGGGTGGGGGTGGGAGGGGGGAGACTTAGATGCAAATTTATAAAGGGAGATCCTAATCTTTTATGTTAGTTCAATAATATACCATACTAATACAACCAGGAAAAAGAAAATGATCCAAAGGTACCAAGAAATATAGTTCAAGGTCTTGCACCCACAAAACTACATCCATGCAAGTGTTCTCAACCTTAAATTGTTTAGAAATACCCAATTTGATGGCAAAATTGATTGTCTTTGTTATTGCAAATTGGACCAAGATATCCTCTTCCAAAGAAAATGGAGTAGGTAAATAGATATGTAAAATCGATATCACTAAGGGGGATGGGATCTAAGGCCCCACTAGTGAAGGAAGTTTATAGGAGAGCCAAGGCAAATGTTATCCAAAGGACTATCTAAAGAATTCATGGCCTCTAATAATTTTTCATTTTCTTGGAATAACATCGTCTAAGAGGCAAGGGAACTTTCCCACATGGGTGGAGAAATTGGCTCCATTAGCCCCAAGGGTGAAGGTACATATAATAATCTCTAAATATTTTAGATTAAAAGTATTCAAAGGATCATTTTCAATAGGAGTGGAGATTGTGCAAATGGTGGAAGTGGCCACATAATTCATTTGAAAATAGGGTTTTCCCACCTAAACAATAGGGATAGACTTGGTAGGAGCAAACAAGGGAAATACCTTTTCATGGGTCAAAGGTGGTTGACTATTACAGTATGAGAGTTTATCAATATGGAATATATTCCCTTCATATAAAAATTACATCACATGAATAGCTAAGACATCGTGACTTTCATAGTATACACTAATCATGCCCAAGGATCATGTTGAAGTTTTTTTTCCTATCATGATTTCTACATCACCTAAGAAAATGTTACCTCCTAATTCAATTGAGAGATTAGGACTAATTCCTACTAATTCACTTGATCTACATTCAAAATACCGCAATGTGGTCATCAATGGGATGAATGAAAAGGAACCTAAAAAATGCCAAGTAGACAAAGACATAAAACATAGGGGGTGGGGCTTCATCGAATATGCATTAACGACACATGATGGGATTATGAATGAGGACCCTATTATAGAAAGGCTTAGAAGATGGAATACATGGCTTTAATATTTTATCCAATTCAAAGGTAATGGCCTCAAAATACTAAGGGTTCATACTTCCATTTACCTTATAGTAGGTAGGACTAGTAGATGATGGCCCAGTAGAAGTGGAATGGGTGTCCCTTTTCCTTAGATATTCCAACTTAGCAGTGAGGTAGATAGGTTGGAACGACTGATTACTTGGTTGGTGAGAAACCAAAGAGTTTGAAACATGTGGAGATCCAACATTAAAATAAATGGGTTCATGTGGAGGGGATATTTATTGCAATGTTGCAAGCTCTTGTGGGATCATCTGATTGGGGAATTGAGCCCTCAATCATTGGATTTCTACATTGTCAATACATAGGTGAATGTATTGTTCTTTACTAAAAACAACATAAGTATGCTTAGGTTTACACCCTTATTTCATTTGCATTGGACCTAACTTGGAATTGTCATTGCCTCTAGCATTAATTCAATTTCCCCCTTGCCCTTGGTTCTTATTCTTACATTTCCTAGACTTCCTCTTAGATGGTACCTCATTCTTGAGTTGAATTTCAGTGGAGACCAAAAATTTTTAAGTTGTGAAGGAAGATGTATTACCAAGTTAACATTTGGTGAATCCAAGAGATGAGTATTAGTTTGATCTGAAGTAGAAATCAATTAAACCAAAAGTCCCATGGCCATGTTTGGGAGGTTTATAAATTATGGTTGGTTTAGGTCCGCCAATATTTCTAGGTGGTGGAAGGTTGGTATTCCATGAAATACTGGCCATACTACACTATGATAAACTTATACAAGGAGTCTATTGAAAGGAAAATATCACCAAATGGTGGTGATCAAGATCAAAAGACAAGGGGGAACTTATTTCCATGGAAAAATTCCTTGGGAAAATTATGTAGGCTCTTCCTCACATTTTTCGAATGGATCCTAGGGTAAATTCTGCTAAAAGACAACATGTATGCCTAACCCTAAGGAACTTGGGTGGATTTTCCCTGTTGGCTTTCTTTACTAATGTGGAATTGACATGAAAAGTCAAACCACTTGAGATAACACTTGGGATAAGAGATTAGGGGAACTTGTAAGACAATATCAAATCATTTTGTCACATAGGTTAATTGAAAGAAAATGGTCAATGAAATAATTAATTAATTATTCTCATGGTTCCTTAATGTCTCGAGGTTACTTTATGTGTCACAAAAATCAAGTTACCCCAATTACACACGGTTAACTATTAAGAATACATATTAATAACCCAAAGACATAACTTGATCCAATCTTGGTGTTCTAGACCATAAGAAGAAAATATGTGTTACATTTATTAATGCGGGTTAGGGTTTGTAGCTTAACTAATATTGCATTCTCTTATGTTCTCTACTCTTTTTCATGAAATTGATGTTAGGCATAGGTGATAAGCCAATTAGTTTTGAGACATTGATGATTCATATGGTCTGCAACGTGTTCTCTTGATGTGTGATTTTGTAGAAAAGAAATACAGTAGGAATGTAAATGCGTAAAAGGAAATTTCTTCAAATTAAATGACAATTTCTTCACTTTTCTCTTTATTTTTGAATTGCAAAAATTGATAAACAAATAAGAACCACACAACAAAAGAATATATACTCCAAAAAAAAACTACACTATTTTATTTTGTTTCAATCTATTTAAAATGAAAATTAGTGCTTAACAACAAAGGATAGAGGTGTTATAATGTTGGGAAAAGGCCAATAGAATTGTCAGTATGTAGATAGTCAACAAACAAACTAGTGAAAGTCCCTTAATAGGAAACACTCATATCGTTAGGTTAATAGTGATACAATTTTGGTTTTCCCCAATTAAGAGAGTGTTCAAAACATAAATGTTGTCAGGAAAAAATAGAGAAAAAAGAAAAGAAAAAAACACCAATAAAGCGTTGGGGTTCTTGTTGATCACAAACAACTAGAGGATACTAATAGGAAATCAAAGAGAAATTTCACATAGGAAATCCTAAAATTCAATCTAAGGAAGAGATCAGAAAAGAAAGAAGCTCCTCCCAAATGAATCATCAATCTATTGACTAATGTCTTGTATGATGGATGCTATGAAGTCCCCACTATAAAATCGATATGCAAGTGATAGACAACAAGAAATCAAAGTTTTTACAATACCAATCAAATAAATAAAAAGACAAACTAGAGAAAGAAGGGAATACAAAAACCTATAGACTTTCACTCTTTGATGGATCATCCAAACTTGTAGTTGAGTTCGAGGAGAAAGAGGAGAATTAGCTAGATCCAAACATCCTACTGACATTTAAAAAACACCTTCCTTACTTTGCAATGGAAAAAATATAGATCTAACATATAAAGAAAAGTAGAAACCCTTATATATCTAATTGATTGATTTAATGAAAATTAAAATGAATGAAACTAACATTACACCAATAATAAGCAGTTGGCAAGGAAAAAGAAGATTTTATTACAAGTAGAAAATATTACCATGGTGGATCCATACCTTTGAGGGATTAAATTGCCATAATTCCTTTCTCATCGGGGTTCATTTATTTTAGGGATCTTTCCAGTCCAATGGTCTTCAATAGCATCATCTAAATCTTCCACAAGCAAATTGGGCAAGTGAAGACAAAGGTGTAAATTGGGAATTACTTGGTATGAGAAGAAGGATCTATTTGTTATCTAAACTATATCCAAAATATCATTTAACACCAAATATTCATCATTCAAAGTCCTCTACCCCTTGTTAAGGTGGTGTTTTTTATAGGTTGTTGTTCCTTTCTAGGTTTTCTATGTGAAGAATAGGTCCATGTTCCAGATATTAATGGAAATATGTGTGCTTTAGAAACACCAAAAGTGATCAACATTGGAAAAATCAACTTAGGAGCATGTTGTGATCAAGTTTGACCATGTCAAAAAGGGAAACATTGTAAATGGCCCATTATGAGCATTGTTAGCACTCATTTCGAGGGAATATAGACATTTCTCTAATTGACCAAGAAAATGTAATATTTATTTTTAATTGTGGGTCATTCTTATAACTCCATACTAAATAGACCACATAGAAATGCATTAGGATTAGCACTAGTTGGTGCATGCAACACCAAAGTCCAATAATAAAAGGGATTAGTTGGTATAGTGTGTCTAGGGTCAAACCACTTAGGGGGTCATTACAATATAGATCATAGGGGGTGGGAGGAATTGTGTGCCCATGATCTTAATTGTTATAACAACAAGAAATAGTATTGAGCATGGGAAAACATGTCACTATAGCAATTTGAGCCTTTGTGTAGGAAAACATTTTAAAAATCATTTTCATAAATATTTCTAGTGACATTTTTGTTTTGTAGAAAATATCATAGAGGTTTATTTATACATTTTTGAGGATGGTTTTACCAACCCTATAACATCCCACATTGAGACCATTGGTTGAAAACTCAACCATTTTGATAGGATGTTGAAGTAGTGATATGTCTAATATGTGTTTTAGGTGGAAAATTATGAAAAACATTATAGTGAATAAAGGGCAAGATTCCCATTATTATATTAATGAAAATAACAAGTAAGTAATAATGAAGATGGGGATGTTTTGTGACTAGGGAAAGCATTTAATGAAAGTTCAAAAGGTTTCCTAGTTTCTAGAAAGATGGGAAAATGCTCCATTCTCCATTATTTTTGTCCACTTCTTATGTTTGAGAGCTCTCGTGCTTTAGAATGTAATTTTTGGTTTTTAGTCTTGGTAGTAAGTTGTTGGATCCTACCATCCATGGATTATGAATAGGGATGAATAAAAGTTAGTGACTTCACTAGCATGATAGTTAATAGTATTGAACTTTATGAAGTAAAAACTAGAAGGGAAAACTTATAGTGTTTATATAGTTGGGATTGACAAAGAGTGTTTGATATCGTGGGTATGAAGGGTTGCATGTGGATTGGCTAAGTCGTGAGCACCCTTTTCTTTGATTGGACCCTACAAGGTTATTTAACTTATGTAGTTATTTTTTTATCTCATTTGGTTAGAGAGGGTTTTAAGTTTTGATGGTTGTTTCTTTTTCTCGTCAGTTTCTTAGATTTTTTCTTATATTTTTTCTTGGGGTTTGGCTTAGTGAGAAATTCCCTTATCACATTGTAGCCCTTGACTAAGATGTGGTTTTGCAAATATAAACATAT